>DWHP01008611.1:0-10490 GCA_018247895.1 Parnassius honrathi | reverse complement strand
AGTCAAAAGAACGCTAAATTATTGTAAACTATATCTTTAATAAAAAAAACAGTCATATGCAACTTAAACATAAATACGATAAAATGTATTTAAGGTGTTCGTCAAACTATACATAATACGAGTACAACCTCTTAGCATCACCATGACATACATACCAAATATAGACTAAGGTAAATCAGCCTACTACGATAACTTGTAAGATACCACTTCCATTTGTAGATACCATAAAGTCTACAAATAAGAATAAATCTACAAATAAGAATGTGCACGTGTACTCGTTTTGTCATCGCGCGTACGAATGCGCGATTACGATAAATATTCATAAAAAAATGGTGTGAACAACGGTTAGCGAGAGAATCATTTGTTCATAATTAAATGGATTCTCGCTTGACTCCCAAAGATTAAATGCTATAAATTTCACTGAAAAGTTCCCAGAGCAACTTTGGACTTGTAAGAAACACGACTTTACAGTTAATTACTTTGTATCCAGTTAACGAAGTGCTAACTCGTTGCTTGTAAGAAGGTCTCGCTTGCCCGATAAATTTACTGCTAATTATTCATATTTACATCTTTATTTTATAGATTAAGTTTAACTTTACTACGTTTGTACAATAACGTTATTAAGAAAAAAAGTTATTTGTAACAATTAAGTAATTATTACACAGTAATCCAATATTTATGTAGAGTTACCATAATCATCATCATCACAGGATATCCAAAGTCTAACACTGATTATAGGCCTTCGATATATTTTATGAATTCTTTTTGCTTTTTACTGGTTCTTATTCGATATATCCAGTACTCTCTATCTCAAAGAACATCTTAAATTGCTTAGCTCCAGTCATAATTTTTCCTTGCAGTCCAAAGAAAATATCTTTCTCCAATGTCCTGTGCACTCCTCGACTTTTATGATTAATTACACTATTTGTATCCTAACCTCTCTCTCTTTCTGCTCTTATTTATTTTGATTAATCTACCCAAAGAGTGTTGTCTTTTTAGTGAATAAGTTGGTATCTTTTCCGATTTTAGTGCACCCTACCTGTTTTTCTTTTTATATTTAATTCTTCTTTTGGGTTATCTGGAAGAGATTGCTTTGCAGCAATAAGGCCGCCTTTTGTTTTAACCTTAATATTTGTTTATTTTTTCGTTATTTTAGTATGTTTTTGGTGTACAATTAAAAGTATTGTATTGTATGTGTAAACTACGAAAGTACGTAAGAAAATTAAAGCCACTTGGAATGTGAGTACTCTATGTACTTAATGAGGAACAACAGGAAATTTGCGCTGAAGCTTGTTTTGAATTGTTGAATCGGCATATAATGAGGTATGACGAAATAGATTGTCACTAATAATAAATACTGGATCCTAATATTATGATAATATGAAACGTTCATCGCAATTCTTAGACCTAAGAAAAGCAACAGGGCTATTTAATAAACAAAATGGAGGTAAACGAACGAAAAATTGAATAAAAATATGTGTTTGATTTTAAAGTTAACATGCGCAGACCTTTTTAATTAGGTACAACTCCCCAAATTTTGTGTCAATTATATTTAAATTATTGGCAGTACTTATACTACAGACTGCTGCCAGTACCCCGGCAAAAATTTAAAATAAAAGCTTGCTATTTAATACTTTATTTTTCCCCGACAGCGTTCTTCCACTCAAATATCCTATTGAAAAATCCATCTTCCAAATCCATCACCATCGTCTTAAAATCACAGGTGCTGCGAATGATAATACTGTGTCATTTTTAGAATCTAATGAACCGCACCCTTAATGCTTTCTATTTTTGAAAAACTTGACTGTGAATTTTATTTTATTACTAACTAAAACGTATTAAAGTATTCATCTATTCCCGTCCGCAAGAAATTTTTAGCAAAAGGCTCATGGAATTTCCATGAAAATGGAATAATGCCAAAAACTTTAATGTTTAAGATACGAAATTTTTAGAACATAAAGTTATTTCACTTTTTGTTAATAAAACATTTCACCGTACCTAATATATGTAACTCACCTGTTCAATTAAGTAAGTTCAAAGAAACATTAAAATTTCCCCATTGTTTTATGCGAACTCTTGTCATTTGTTGACTCGTCGTCAAGAGTAATGAATTTCGCGAATTTGTAACAGTTCTGTAACCTGGTTTTAGATTATGAACGCACATAATTGTTTATGTTACACGTGTTTTAATGGCCATTGAAACTTATTTTCCTAAAGTTGTTGTTTACTTTATTGAAAAAAGAACAAAACGTTACTATGTCCAATATAAGAACAAAATATTTAAAAAAAATCCTAAATATTTAAAACAAAATTGTCGCCTGTCTATGGAAGTCATCTATCGTTGACATGAAAGTTTATAGAACCTTTTCAGAAATATAAAACGTAGAAAATTAACACCATCTAGGGACTAACATCATTCATTTGTGAATAATGAAGGTGTTAATTTTTGAGAATCAGCCAAGCCAATTTATGTGTAACATGTTTTAATATATCCTTAACTTTTATGCGGTGTAAACAAATTAAATTATGTTTTAGTTATTTCACTTATAGACTTGTTAAAATACTTTTGACTTTTATTTTTATACTAATTTTGTCACGCCTTTTACTCGTCAACATATTACATTTGCAATTGAAACATTTATTTGACATATTTTTCAAGCAATGTTTTCGATAATAGAATGCAATATCAGTTTTTCGATACAAAATCTTCAAGAGAAGAAAGTTAATAATGGATAATGGATGCAATCGCACCTCAACCATCTATTATTTTTAATACTAGTATCGAATCTGGCGTGTTTCTTGGTTCAATGAAGCATAGTAAAGAAATACATTTATTTAAATCTGGTAGTATATTGGACCCCGCCAATTTTAGACCTATTACTGTAACAAGTAAAATTTTTGAAAATTTATTTTTGATCAAAAGTTACATTTTAACATAAAAAATTACTTTGTAAAAGTCAATTCGGTTTCACAAGGGGTCACTCGACAACTGATGCTGATGTTGAGCTGATTAAATATATCTTCAATGCATGGGAGAATTCTTAGGATGCTTAGGGTATATTCTGTTACCTAACCAAGGCCTTCGATTGTATTCACCATGTAACATTAATCTGGAAACTTGGACACTAAGCTATAAGAAGTGATTTTTTTTAAATTAGTTATTACAATTTAAGTAACAGAACTTAAATAGTTGTCATTAATAGTATGAGTTCTTCCGGGTTGATAGAATAAATGGGCGTGCCTTAGGCCTTAATTCCCAGCCCCTTTCTTTTTTCGTATTATTAACTTATCCTACCTACACCTTAATCGCGATATAGTATTATTTGCTGATGAAACTTCATTACTTTAACTAAAATGACAAATATTAATATATGGCGAAGTAAATAATAAATAAATAAGAAGTAAAGTTCATGCGACTATATATAAAAATTATTAAATTAGTTAAACGTTAATAATTTGCATTTAAACGGCACTAAAACTAAATGGTCATACATTTGTAACTCCGAATGTCAAACATGTTAATACTAATGTAATTTTATATGATGAGGAGCTGAGCCTTGTTGATACCACAATTTTTCTTGGAATCACACTAAACACAAACCATCAATGGGGTCCTGATATATCAAAACGAGCAAGCGGACTTAGTTCTGCAGCATTGTTAAAACAGCTAGACTAGTTTACTTTAGCTATTTCCATAGCATAATGTCGTAGCATAATGTATTTTGCTATGGGGATTGACGACACGCGACTAAAACCGAAATTATTTAAAACTTAAAGACATGTTCAGACAAAAAATTAAGGAAATTAATATATTAACTTTGACCTCTCAAAAAATTATGAAAATATACTTACACAAAAATAAAAGTAGTTTTATAAAAACAAGTCATATTCATTCTGCAAATACTAGGAACAGACACAAGCTAGTAGTACCAATTACTCGACTACACCGAGTTAGTAATTTACTCTTGGGGCAATATATACCCTTTTACAACCAAATACCGGAAAAATTACAAAATTTGCCCTGCACAAAGTTCAAAAACCTTATTAAACTAAGTTTGTATAAAAATTATCATTATAATGTTAAGGAATTTATGGTGATAATAATAACAACCCCCGGGAAGGGTGATCGCTAATAAGCTATTTCTAATTTTTTACATGTTGTTAAATATAACATACATGATTATAAGCTGTAATTTTTTTAAAAGTCCCGCTGGATTTCTTGCTGGTTCTTCCTAGGGCACCGTAAAACACGGTAACCCCAGACGATACAGTAACCCACTCACGACAGCGGCCGAGCTTACAGTGAGTCAGTGTATCTGTATCACAGATTATCCCCATACAAGGCAGATCAAACACCAAAAATTTCAGCATTTCTCAGGCGAAAAAATTTAATTATAACTAAAAAAACAAAATTAAACATCCATTTAAATTCCACGGCTGTCCACACGATAGATTAAAAATAGATTGAGTTGAACAATTGATGGACTTGATAAATCGACACCATAAGCCACTAAAATCACTTTTTTATAAAAATAATAATAAGTTCAACAATCATTTATCTTTCCAAAAATGTGCTTTCATATCATCTGTATGTTCAGTATGATTGCTAGATATTATTTCATGCGATAAAACGATGGATTGGATTCCTGATTTTAGGCGCTAGTGGAACTACGTACACATACGCGCTTTGCGTTTAAGGCACTCAAAGGTGACTTTCAATAAGTATTAATTTTAACAACCCCTATATTCCAAAAAGTATCTTTTTATTGATGTTATTTCGCTAAGTATATAGGTATACGTAATTTTTTCGTTTCATCAACCATAATATTAAAAATGACCTATTGTCCCAATTGAAATATATATTACAATGATTGAAATTATTAAATCTAGTGTAAACATGAACAATGGACGTCATTTCAATGAACCATTCCCCTTATTATTCTGCAGCAGATATTATAAACGTTTTGCTGCTAAAAGGGCAATGAAGTGTGCTTCAAGATAAGAACATAAATTGCGACCGAAGTGCTTTGTTAAAACATTTTAAGACTTCTGATTTATGCTACATCCGGCTTTTCACATTCGTAGTTTGTCTGTCTGAAGATTAAAAGGACTCAGAGCATAATAATATTAAAGTATTGGTTTTTCGCATCTAATTAAGAATATTTTTCATTTTTATTTTAAAATATAAGCTAACGCCGTTTCGTGCACGTGAAATTTAAGACAATTGATATTATGTTATATTATGTTTACTTGGCACATAAATATTTTTTTTTCTTATTCCTCAGACATGCAGGTTTCCTCACGATGTTTTCTTCACCGCCGAGCACATGGTAAATCATCACTTAAAATTGCAATTAACAATTTCATTGGTGCCGGCGGGGATCGAACCCGGGTTACTCGCGTTATGTTATATTTGCAGCGAGCGTTAACCATCTGAGCTACCATGGCTCACTAAATCACTAAACTAAAAAAAATATATTTTGAAGACATGTGAAGTTCTCTAACACGCATTGGGGCAGCGCGGCGGACACTTCCTTGCCCTAAAACGCTCTCAGAAATGAGGGGAGGCCTGTGCCCAGCAGTGGGACGTATATAGGCTGTAACTTTACTTTACTTTACTTGGCACATAAATATTTTTCTCTTATATCTTTCTTACCTTTTTCTAAAACATATACTTGTATAAAAGCCAATTTTAATTTCGTTGATTTTCTAGTTATATTAAGTCTTTGTAAGATTTTTACAATGTTTATGAAACGCAGCTTTTTGTCCTTCCATATGTTATCTTGTTTAAAACTGATGGTTGATTTTATTGACAACAATTGCCTACAGTAGAAAGTATGAGAAGCTTGAGAGAAAATTATTGGGGCCAGATATAACTACGACGCGTTAGTCATTAAGCATTTGCTTAGATTTTCTTAAGACTAGCGAAAACTGTCTGAAACAAGCAATTCATATCCACATTAGCTGACGAGGCTCTAGTGACCGATTTAAGGCGGGAAATCCATTTAAAACCCTGAGCTAAAATTTCTCAGACTAATACTGGCTTTATTAGCGCAAGGGAATCGGTTCTGCTCTCAATAACTCGCTTAGCGATAATAAGCAAATCGTCCAAGTAATAGCTGCGAAGTTGAGTATTCTTGAAAGGGCTTATGACTGGCAGTGAACTTAACGAAGCTGTTGATGTGTGAATATTTATTTCCCCATAATACAGTTTCAGTACCAAGAAAATTGTTATTATTAGACATAGCCAATAAGCTAATGGTGCTGAAAAAACTGGTAAATTTCCTCATCGTTATTAACCAGCTTCCATATAAGCGATCGCATTGTTATTTTTTATATAATAAGGACGACAAACGAGCACACGGTCCACCTGAGGGTAAATGAATCATCAATTCCCGTTGAAAAATCAAAATAGGGATGAGGACTAATATATACATCCCTACTTCTCTACATTCATCCTACTAAACACAGCGGCATTGAGCTGCTATTTTACGCTGGTATTTTGTGAGAGCATAGTTCAACCCGGGTCGAGCCAACTCATTCCTACTACAACCATAATATAGCTTTATCACGTAAAACTTGTACTCAGGAACTTGTGAGAAGAATTATGAAATATCTTCATAATTAAAACAAACACAGTAGCGAATTTTGTGTACAAATGCCAGACATCAAATATTTTCGTAAAATAAAAACAATATCATATATAGACTACAAAACTTTTGTATAAGGTGAATCTTGTTGCGCTGTACTTTACATAACAAATCTAAAAATTTCCCATTCCGTCGAACATCTACTATTCGGACGAATACCAAATACTAAAGTAAGAGATTTTGCTGTCAGACAATTGGTAAAATGAAAATATATATTTATTTTATAATTATGTTTTTCATGTAATCGTTGAACTCAATCAACTTCCATTTTATAAAAAATTATAAAAAGATCTATTAGATAAATGTCTATGCGTTCAATTTTCGTAATTGAAGTGGAATTTAATGGTGCAGAAAAATTACGTTTTGTTCATTTTCAGGCAGTAGATTCCTCGTTTT
Source organism: Parnassius honrathi (assembly GCA_018247895.1). Taxonomy (NCBI): domain Eukaryota; kingdom Metazoa; phylum Arthropoda; class Insecta; order Lepidoptera; family Papilionidae; genus Parnassius; species Parnassius honrathi. The sequence continues at coordinate 3,444 of DWHP01008611.1, read as the reverse complement.
CTCCTCGTAGACAATCACAGCTTCAGAGGATAGACGATCTGAAGAATAAACACTACCTACTTCCCGGCCGAATATTTCTACCTAATATTCGGAGATCCGGTCAGGAAGTCCGCAGAATACATTGTGGCGGGTGGTTACAAGTCTAAAAAGGAGTATGCGAGGATTTAATAGTTTAGCAGAACTGTAGTAAATACAGATTTACAGATGTATACATACGTTCAAATCATATTATATAACGGGTTAAATTCTTTCAACGTATTTTATTTTATTTGCTGTTTCTCATAAATAAAATAACAAAATGTACTCGTTTTGTTAGTTGACTTTAAAACTGGAATGCTTGATTAAAATGTGTGCACAACGCTTCAAAAAAGCGATGGCCCGGTCGTGTGGTTAGATTAGTTTCGGGCGCTCTTTATTTTTCCGCTTTATACTTGTTCACTAATCGAGTCCGATGTCATACAGTTTTTTGGCGGGATCGTATCAGGTAAATCGTGGCTTTTCATTGGAGTTGCGTAACTGGTAGAATTAGCTTTTTTAAAGTCTTGTAGCCTTGGTATATAAAATAGTTTGGTAAACTACAAAATTTGGAAATCTAACGCTCTAAGAATACAGAAAAATTGTTAAATAGGTCATTTAATATTTTATTATTTCTGATCGACGAAATGAAAAATTACTTTTTCAAGGCTAACTTCTTATGTTGCTGATGGTTGTAGGTGTACTATTTCGTATGCGCTGTACATCGAATTTATTTATAGGCCGATGATGTCAAATGCAAAATATTTATTATCTATCGAAAACAAAATTACGTAACTGATTTAAACGTACATAATTGCTTTTAGCATTTATTTCACGAGTGCCACTTACCTATAGCTCGCACCCATTCCAGTCTTTTCAGTTCTTAGTTCAATAGTTTCAGCATAATAGGCGACGAAGCGTCGCTGCATTGGAGTGCAAACCCATTAAAACCACATGCGCGAGACATTTTATGTCATGCTGTCGTCGAATCCTAAAACTTGAGCATATTTTCAAAGCTTTTAAATATTAATTCTTCATTAGAAGATTGTATATTATATGTAAACAGTAAATTGCAAGCTATGCAAACGCTTGTTCTGTACAGGATTCGAACCTGTGTCAAAATGCTTAGCCGCTACGCTAACGTTTCATAAAGGTTAAAAATTCGACTGAAAAAAATGATTTTCCAAAAAATCGGAAAGCTATTGTTTTTACTTCGATTTTCGACTTTTCATTACATCTGGACGTATCGAGGTCCTAGGAAGCTATTCTGGCTATTTATTGTATTTATATTACGCGATATCTTCGGCAGCAGTAAATTGATTTTGATAATTTCTTTTTTTATTAAATCGGTTATATACTTCAGAGCTGATGGCACATAAATTTAATGAGAAAATTTCACCCCCAAAGTTAAGAGTGAGTAGAACTATTCAGACGACACTAAGGTTGTGATATTCCTTAGTCCACTCAAAAGTTTAAATTAGCTTTAAATAATTTTTTTTTTTTTACTTTATATATATACTTTAAACATAATAAATAATTTCACATTATGAAGTTGGAGCTTTAAGTCTTAGAATTTTATATTTACTTCATTCTTACTCATCATCAATGCTATCGTTATCATCATCATGGCAGGCTATCAGAGTGCACTTGTAAATATAGGCAGTTTTTATTCATAATTTTGAGATATTATCAGCAAAATAATACTACCCATTATTTTATTTTTATAGGAAAAGAGTGACAAACGAACCTACCACCTAATGGTACGTGGTTGCTGTGGTCCATAGACATCTATAATTATCTTCAGTTAAAATCAAAATGCAGATGCGTTGCCAGCCCTGCCTCGTTTCCAGTAAAAATGGTCCCCGGTTCTCCACACTCACGATACGAAACACAGCAGCATTAAGCCGCTATTTCACGCTGGTATTCTGTGAGAACGTGGTCCTACCCCGGTCGAGCCGACCCATTCGTGCTGCAAACAATATAGCTGCAGCATGGCTCTATACCCTAGGAATGGAATAAGGTAGTAAATTCTCTTACGAAATTTCTTTTAGGCTTTTTTTTAACATAAAATATGATTTAATAAAATCATTTCTGTAGTATGTTGGAGTAGCAATTTTACGGCTAAGAAAGGAACCTATAAACGCGTTGTCATCCCCTAAGGATAAAGATGGAATGTCAAGAAACAAAATTCAAATCTGAATATAACAGTGGTGCAATGCTGCTGAGCGGCAAAAATAGTTATTTCATGTCCAGATTTACTTTAGAATACACAAAGTTGTAAGATAACCAAAAATATACAATGTGTCTGTTTGTAATGTCAAAATAACAGATTTTTACTAAATGCATATGAAAGTATATGCGGTACTTGTAACAATAAAACAATTTTTAAAATTATTATCTATCTGTCTGTCTATTTGTTTCAGCTAATCTCCGAAATAGCTGGACAGATTTTGACGGAACTTTCACTGGCTGATAACTGATATACAGAGTATCATAGGCTACTTGTATTTTAGAAAAAAAAAATTGGATTCCGCACAAAGAAAAATAATCGTAATAAAATGCATGCGGGAAAAGTCGCGGAGAACAGCTGTTTCATAGAATAATAAGACTTTTTTTTTGTAAAAAAAGGTATCAAAAATGCGTGGTATCACTTGATTTAAAATATTGCGTTAAAGAAGCATCTTTAATGAAAGCGAGGATGTAATTTTTCACGACGTTCATAAATATTTCTTTCGACACAATTATGTCACGAAATGAAACATTATATTTTCGCGGAGTAAAAATGTGATATTTACTTTAATAAAGTGCTGTGATGGAGAAAAGTTATATAAGTGGTCCGTTTTTCCTTTCATTACATTTTAGTTATTAAATTAATTTCAAAATTTTTAAGCTCCCCGATTTCTTTTAAAGATAATATAGCTTTTACTGGAGTAGGTACCTAAGGTTTAAATTAAGTTGCTTCTTGATGTCTTCTTTTGCGTCTTATTCTCTTATCGCTAACCCGAATCTCCTGTAAGTGAATCCACGATCAGGAACGCGTATAAAAATTACGTATGTTTAAACACGTTCTGTTTTTTATAATCACCTTAACGAATAGCATTGCAATGTTAATGCAATGACTAAATACCAAACTTTCCTATTTATAACAATATGATAATAGAATTTTAAAAAATATATCTAGATAAAATAATTTCACACGTGAAATATTTGTTTCTAACAAATTTAGACTCAAAACATATTATTGAATAAAAACAAGGATAATGATCTAAAAGAAACGTAAATGTCTAGTTTATGCTTGTGTGAATGTTTTCGACAGTCGTAAAAGTCTCACATTTAGTATGTCGGTTGTTGTATTTAAAAACTTTAAAAATATACAAGTGAAGTATTCAATGATAAAAATATAAAAGGAATACCGGGGTGACTGAACTT
>DWHP01008610.1:0-10490 GCA_018247895.1 Parnassius honrathi | reverse complement strand
CAACCGAGATTGGTCAATCGCTCTAGGCCACTGCTGCTTCACGACAACGCAAGACCACACACTGCACAATAAACAACTACTAAGTTAGATGAGCTACAATTTAAATGTCTGCGGCATCCACTGTACTCCCCGTACCTTGCTTCAACTGATGACCATTTTTTCCGGAATCCGGACAACTTCTTACAAGGAAAAAAATTCAACTCCGATGCGGCAATCCAAACCGCCTTCAAAGAGTTTGTTAATTCTCGCCCCCATAGTTTTTTTTAGTAAAGAGTTCAATGAACTACCTATGAGATGGCAAAAGTGCATAGATATCAACGGTGCATACTTTGATTTATTAAATATATTTTACAAAAAAAAAATTACTTTATATTCCTCCCGTACAAAACTACAATTTAATATGTAAGGACCTATTATATATACGTAGGTGTTTAATAAGATTTAAAGGAGATGTACAGCAGCATCTTCCTAATCGACTAAAAACAACTGTGGTTGCTAACCAGCTCGCCGCGCGTGGCAGTTATGTTTAGCATTCCACTTTAATACGCTGTAACAGTTCGGATAACAATAACGTGATATGAGGAATCTAGAATATTTGGTAAATTCAAAGTAATATTTCGAGGACATTTAAAATCCATCTAAATGATACAGGTACTGAACAGACAAGTTCAAAAACTGTATCAGGAATAAATTTTTGAGAGATGTTGACAATGCGCAGATGCAATATTCGAGATATTTGAAACCTTTATCAGAAACATTGCATCCTAATGCATCTCTGTTAAGTAGGTAGAAAGAGTACACAGACACAGAGGGAACTCCGTGTTGTGTGTGGGCCTTGTGACACTATCTATAGCTGCAATTGCATTAAAAATTAAAAATAAACATTTTGCAAACATCCTTATTTCTTTATGAGTATACACATGATTTAAATAATTTTCAGAGGACACTTTGCCAAATACTGTCCTTTGAGACTTCAACCCTCACCCGTGCGTATATTAATATTCAAGGTTTCGTGTAAATATTTCACTTTGGAACTGTAAACGGAAGTCAAATTTATTAAGGTGGAACTTGTGGTTGAGCGGATGTAGATATGATACATAAGTATACGATGGGGGAGATTCGGAGTATATTTATATTTCAAAGTAGACTTTTAATAGTCTACATTAAAAATATTATAGTTGACTGACTGATTTTTATAAAATAAGGGTGACAAACGAGCACACAGTCTACCTGATGGTAAGTGGATGCTGTGGCCCATAGACATCTACATTTATCTTCGATTAAGAATCAAAACGCACATCCGTTGTCACCCCTGAGGTCTAATGTGGAATGTCACGTTTCTACTAAAAAAGGGTCTCCGGATCTCTACACTCATCATACTAAACACAGCGGTATTAAGCTGCTATTTTACGCTGGTACTCTGTGAGAGTATGGTCCTTCCCCGGTCGAGTCGACCAATTCGTGCTACAACCATGTAGCTGCAAGATACCACGTAAGAATACTATAACATACGTTACTTGAAGGTGTTTGCAGAAAGGATAACAAATTGAATTAAATTAAACCGTGAAGTTGCGGTGCAGGAATATCCATTGCTTTATATCGTATCCTGGGTATCGTAAGAAGCAACAGAGGGAAACTGAAACGGCAGATAGACAGCAGATCTTCCTAATATCATCTAAGATCTTCCTAATAACGATTCAAAATAATAAAAAACTGCTGTTAACAATTGGCCCGCCAAGCGTGAGACATCAATGTCAAATATCCCCTGTATATAACATAGTGATGCTGGGTTCAGTGGCGACGAGGATAGTGTACACCATTGTGGGAGAATGGGAGACGCTCTTCGAGCTGGGTAAGATAAATAATTTTATTTTAAAGTAGTAGTTTGATTCATAAAAAAGTTAAATGTAACCAATATAATGATTTACAGTCAGTATTGTATGAATAACTAACAAGCATGTAGTTTAACAAAAAGAGTAAAAATCGACACATATAATTTACCCGGATTCGTAGTTGTCAGTGACGTGGATAGAAATAGAAATAGATTCACAAATAGATACTCGTTAAAATTAGTTGCAGTAAAGCATTTGTTCGAAACATTTTTGGATGCATCACCAAATCCCAACTTTTACTTTTTTGATATATACTTTTTATTTTAACCTTTTTACTCGTAACGAGGAATGCTATTTTATTCTTTAAGGTTTTTTTATAGAATAAGTCTGACAAGCGAGCACGTAGTCCACCTAAAGGTAAATGAATGATGTGGCACATAGACCACTACATCTATCCTTGATTAAGGATCAAAACGCAGATGAGCTGAGACTACGAAGACCACAATGGAATGCCTTGTTTCCAGTCAAAAGATTTCCGGTAAAAGCTAGATTCTTTTACCGGAAATCTGGAGCGTGGTTTTTCCCCGCTCGAGGCGACCCATTTGTGCTACAAACATTAGCTGTGTTTGACAGAAAAAAGCGCTAGGAAGCGGTTGTAATCAAAATGGCGAAATATACAGTTTTCGGCCAGGACACGTTTGCTAACTTCAGTAGCGCTGACACAATCCGCTATTTTGCTTATTTATTTTGTTTGTTTTGCAGTAGAGTTTATAAGTTGTTTTGTGCAATTAGTTTCAAGTAATATAATGACATGAATAAACATATTGTACATGTTATTAAAAAATCATGATTGTTAAATTTTTAATATGAATTCTTTACAAACATACATTTAAATTAGATTAGGTTCCCCGGTTAAAGCTAACTTAATATCGTAGAGGAAAATAGCTATTTACCATTTCACAGCGCTTACCGCTTATGATCGCCATTTTGCTTACAAGCGCTTCCTAGCGCTTTTTTCTGCCAAACGCAGCCATTATATAGTTGTAGCGGGGATCTACCACTTACAACACCAAGTGACAACGTATCTCACATAACTTGCCAATAGGTGGACTGTGTGCTCGTTTGTTACCCTTATTCTATAAAAAAATTGGCAATGCTCTGTTAGTGCCGACATTTTCTATAGTGATACAGTGTGTAATATATACCTAATACAACTTGGGAACAAGTAATTAAAGTTCTTAAAGTTCATTCTAGCAATTCTCGCGAGTAAACGCCTTGAGGTTGAGAATCTTTCCTCTGTCAATGTTTCACTTTAATAATCACGAACCGACGTATCACAAACTGTGATGTTTACCCTTTCAAAATTTAAATTATACTTAGTTTCCATTTTGTTTTGTTTTGAAATTGATTCCCCAATTAGCGCCTCTTCGGGCTGAGCTGAAAAAAGTTCTTGAAGTTATTAAAGAATTGTACACTATACTGCAAGTGAATGATATAGGAGTGACTGCCTCGTTGGTCTAACTGTTCTAAGTGCGATTGCTGATAATGGAATCCTGAGTTGGAATTTTGGGATAGGCCAAAAACAGTTATGGGGTTTGTCTGCTTAGCAATATTCAGTAGCAGCTTGGAGTCAGAAAGCTGCCGGTGTTCACCCAGGTGCCTACGAAAACATGTAAAGCAGTTTGTTCTGCGCCTGATCTTTATTCGGTCGTACCGGACTGCCGTTCCATCGACTATGAGGATGAGTCTAAAGAAAGTGCACCAGTGCGTGTGCACCTGTGCGTATGCACCTGTGCGTGTGCATCACAGCAATTCCTTCAGAGTGGATTTAGATTTTAAAAAACAAAAGGGAACTGTTTGATTTTCCGTCAGAAAGTACCCTTCAGTCTGTTAAGAAGACATAAGCTAACTTTGTATCAATTTTTGTCGAAATCGTTCAAATAAATGGCCTCGAAAGGTAACAAGGGGACAGAAAAACGTATTTATAATATTAGTATGGATAAATCATCATCATCATCATAATTACAACAGTGACCTGAATCGTGCATTATAATTCTGTCCTGCGCATATTGCCAGTCCCGACGAATTGGCTACAGTGACCAAAAAGCAGATCTGGAGGACATTAATTTGACAAAGGCTAGCTAGATTGGCCACAAATTTGCAGAATATCAGTGCAATATAGCAGAATATCCCTTCGCTGTTTCACATAAGTGACAACGAGAACCAGATACCCTATTTAATGGTAGTGAGGGGTATTAATAGCATTGTTCAGTATTCTTTAAAATAATTCACTTATATTATCATATGTAATAACTCCATTGATACCAACCGAGATCGATATTGGTTTGCTCGTCGAATAAATTGATCCTCAAATTAACAGTTAAATCTTGATATGTGATAGAATTTTGGTATCGAGAATAAATTTAATTATATTTCTCTCTCGCATCTATTTAATAACAAGCGTTAATAAGCGTTGCTAGGACCATCATCTCTATCCACCATCTGATTATCTCCATGGAACCATACTATTACATTGTCATTTAAGTTACTTAAGTATACCAAATTTCAGCTCAATCGAATTTTTTTTCGCAGTATAGGGGACAAACAAGCATGTGGTACACCTGATGTTAAGTGACTACTGCCGCCCATAAACAACCGCAACACCTGGGGAATTATAGGTGCGTTGCGAGCATTTTCAAAAAGAGTAAGCTCTTTTTTCGAAGTTCCCTAAGTAGTATCGTCGGTAGTAAATGATTCCACAAAGAGGTTGTACGAGCAAAACGCACAGTGGTGTGCACAGTAGAATACCAAGCATCCAGATGGTGTGGTGTCATGAGTTTTGTCGTAAAAATTAGGCAGCTGGAAATAATTCGAACAATTCATCAGAGCCTTCCCCGTGATAGATGCGATAGAAAATACAGAGGAATGCAACATCCCTTTGCAGTGCTAGTGAATCAAGCCGTTCAGAAAGAACTCGGTCATCGAAGATTCGAGCTGCTCTGCGCTGAACGCGATAAAGTGGTAGGAGCTGGCACTGGAGTGTCCCGGCCCAGAGATGAGCACAGTATTCCATGTGAGGCCAAATTTGCACCTTGTAAAGTTGCAAGCGGTGTGTCGCTATGAAATACTGTCCCGCTATGCTGAGCACGCTAAGCTTTTTAGAGGCCAATTCAACCTTCCCTTCCAAGTAAACACGAAACTGCACGTCATTCGATATGTCGATGCCGAGGATTCCGATGCTAGCTGAGGCAGCAAGGAGAGTGACCTGAAATTAAAGAGATGCAACAAACAGTTTATTTTAATGATAACCGTGCATACCTGTGTCTTCTTGGGAATTGAATTGAAATAGATTTAGTCACCCTCAATCTGAGACTTTGTTCAACAATGTCTTGACTTCAGACACACTTTTGTTTCGGTACTCGATAACGTGATCCCGAGAAATATTGGCACGGCCGGTTCAAAAATCATCACCTGTGCTGTAGTTCGCATACCAACGAATGCTACTGGTTTACAACGTATCATTAATATGCAGAAGGAACTGCGTAGGTTATAGCACACAGCCTTGTGGAATACTAGAATTGATAGGCTTGTAGCCGGAGCATGCACTGTCTACTACGACCTTGCTCAGATCAGCGAGAAAACTTGTGATACGATTGCACAATTTTTTAGGAAGCCCGTAACATGGAAGCTTCAGGAAGCGCGCCATGCAAAATACAATCGAATGCCTTCGCGATGTCCGATCTAACCATCAACAATTCCCTTTTGGACTTGAACGCTTGCGCCCATCGGTGTGTAAGGTATACAAGAAGATCCACAGCTGTGCAACCCCTACGGAAACTGTACTGGCGGCAGCTTATCCTACATCTATCTACAATTATAAATAAAAACACAGATACGTTGTTACTTTTGAAAACTAAGTTAAAATGCCTCATTTTCATTAATAAGTGACTCGGTCGGATGTTAACAAGTGCTTCAAAAATTGATTAAAAATTTTGTGATTCAAAAAAGACATACGAAACATTCAATTTAATTAAAAACTTGTTATAGCAAAATAATGAGACCTGTGTTGTATAACTAGAATATAAAATATATTACGGCAACATGTAACATCAAAATGTTTTAGCTACATTTGACTCAGCGCTACAAAACGGAAGCCCCTATAACCGGAAATTGCTTTATTTATGTTCAAAAGTATGAAAAGTTAGTCTGCGGTTGAACATTGGTTTCCTCTTCTTTCCATAAATAATAAAAATATGGCTTATGTCTTGTTTTATGTAAGTGGCCGTGGTAGCTCATGGGTTAAGCGCTCACAAATAATTTTCACAGTATGCCAGCAAACCGGGTTCGAATCCTGCCGACACAAATAGAATATACACACATACATATGTTTATATGATGTGTGTATATACATATATTTAATTTTTTTGTAACCGCCTTTGTAGTTCTATTACTGACCTAGTTTAACTGACAGAGAATGCTTTTAAGTTCGTCGTTTGATCCTGCACTTATGTGCAATAAAGTGTGGTGGAATCAGGCCGCAGCTATGTGATGGTTGCAGCACAAGTGCTTCGGGTCAACTACATAATAGTCGGTGCGGAAACGTAGTGTATAAGAGATTACATGCTTTAATTGCCCCCTCTTTTTTCCACCATCAGACGACCAGATGATTCACAGGTTTTCACCCCTTTGTTGTCGATATTTCACGCGTTAGAACAAACGGTTTGCTCCGTCTTTTGTAGTGTGTACAGAAAAGGAGTGGAATATAAATCTGTCGGCGTCTTTCGGGTGTCAGCGTGTCGGGTATAATCTTTCCGCCCGAATAAAATCCGGTCGTCTTCAAGATAAGAGTGAAAAGCCTTTTGTTGCGCTAAGATAGTGCAATTTACCATTTAGGGCTTCGTCACCACTGACCAGCAGGTGGGGTTATGCTTTTTCTTTCAACCAGTGGCTTATAATAAGTATAAAATATCCCGAATTCCGAAACTGTTATGTGGAAATCATTCTACTCCTTTTAGGTTTTGAATTTGGTTCTTACTTTTTATTAGAATTTTCTTTTCTTAAACGCTATCACTGTAACCACGCATCAACGTTTATTGCTTAACTTTGATCCCAAGAAAAATATCAAGTCGGTGCGGAGACATAGTGAGTAAAAAAATTAAAGCCCCGAATTCGGAAACCAACTTCTGAGTCACCAATTCGGAAGCAATTTTGTGAAAATATTTTTTTTCTTTTTAATTTCAAAGTCGGTTTTTCCTTTTTTTCCAGTTTAATATATTTCTTAAACGCTATTAGTGCAACCACACATCAAATTTTATTGCTTACTTTTCCCGAAGGGAAAATACTAAAAGCACGTCCTCGACCACCGCGGTGAGCGAGTCGGGAACGCGGCAGATCAAAGGTGTTTCTTGCTGCTTCTTCCCAGAAGAGACAGAGGTTTTTCCTGAACCAGCGGTAAAAAGCGAAATGACTTTCGATAAGTATTCTTGTAATCTATATTGATAAAATATTATTCTATTCTATACCGTTCTGTTCTGTAGTTTGTTTGTCCGTTTGTTTTCATATTTAATAAAAACACATCTGCATAGAGTATATTTTCTGAGAGTGACGTATATAAGGAGCCGTGGTAACTAAGATGGTTAGCGCTCGCTGTAAATGTACATTACGCGAGCAACCATGGTTCAATCCCCGCCGGCACCGATGAAATTGTTCATTGCAATTTTAAGTGCTGATTTACAAGGTGCTCAGCGGTGAAGGAAAGCATCGTGAAACCTGCATGTCTGAGAAATAAAAGAAGCATATTTCGAAGACGTGTGAATTTCGCCAACACGCATTGGGGCAGAGCGGCGAACACTTTCTTGCTCTAAAAGTCTCTCAAAAATGAGGGGGGTCTGTGCCCGGTAGTGGGACGTATATAGGCCATAACTTTAACTTAACTAACGTATTATATTTTATAGTACACCATGACTTAAAATCATATTAAGTCACGCTTATGCGGGAATTACTATCCGATTATTGTTTGGTATGTTATACTTAAGTCACGCGAAAATTTATAATGTTATATCATTTTTAAACAAATTAAACATTTATTGAAACATAATAATAAATACAGAACAATAGAACTTTAGTTATTAACATCTATTAGAATACTTTAAATAACAAACAAAACATAAAAATACTCGTAACTTGATCAAGAAATAAAATAAAAAAACTTGACATAAAGTTATTTATATTTTTCTACATTTTCGTCTTTATATTTTGACGTATATCACATATCATATCACATCTTTTTGTTATATTGTTTGACTCAATTTTTTTCTTTATATCATTTAGTATTCCACAAATTTTCCACTGAATAAGTGAATTTAAGTCACTATAAACTATCTATAGTTATATTAATTGTATAGTCACGAATGGGTCGGCTCGACCGGGGAAGTACCACGCTCTCACAGAATACCAGCGTAAAATAGCAGCTTGATGCTGATGTGTTTCGTATGATAAGTGTAGAGAATCGGAGACTCTTTTTATTGGAAAAGAAGCATTCCATCTTATTCCTAGCGATTGACAACGCATCTGCATTTTGATTCGCAAACGAGGATAGATGTAGATGTCTACGGGCCACTGCAACCACTTACCATAAAAATGTACTATTAGGATTAATAGCGCTAAATGAAGCAAATTGTCTAATCTTCTACGATTTAATTTTTAACGTAATATTTACTCTTTTTTTAACTAAGTTCCAAAAAAGAGAAGTTTCTGAATTTGACGAGTATGTTTTATGGATGTTCATTGATTTCCCAGAAACGACAAAACTGATATAAATGATTCATTTTTTTATTAAACATGTTACACCTCAGAGGTATAAATTAGGTCTAAAGGACTACCTCTGAAGTAAACATTGGTTGACCCTGCAGGACGTCCCTGGAACTTCCCGCTAATTTCAAATGCAAAGCGCTCCAAATTTCACCAAATTATGTTGCGAAATTTCAGTCATGTTAAAAAAAGTTTTTTTCGAATTTTTTCTCCCTCGATATCTCACGAACGAGTGAATCGAACTTTTTTTCCAAACGGCATTCGACGTCATTTTTTGAGGTTAAGAGTTGATTAGTTTTTAAAATTGTTCGATAAAGCCTTTAAAAGTTATTCCCAAAAAACAGTTTTTCAAAATTTTAGTTTTGAGATTTCTCAAAATATACTCGTCTGAATCAGTTCATATTATCACCAAATCTATTCCACATTGAGATCTTTAGAACGTCACAAACCGCATCTCAATCGATCAAGACGTTCAAAAGTTATGATAGCACACGCACAAACACACACACACACACACATATATATACATACATCCGTACGGACGTCCACGAGAAATTTGTCAAAATAGCTTCCTGGGTTCTCTAAACGTCGAATTCTGATGAAAACTCGATTTTCAAAATCGGGGTGAAACCAATAACTTCCCTATTTTTGAAAATTTTCAATTTTCTTAGCGGGAAGTTAAAAAGTTTTACTCCTAATGTTGAAAAAATAAAGGATGAAATGTTTGATGTAAATAATTGGTCAACATTCAAGTAGTTACATTGAACTAGTGATATTCTTAGCGCTTTTCAAATGGTAAAATAATTAAGTTAAATAAAAATTTCAAAAACAAAAAATATAAATTAACTTTCACAAACTAGCTTCTGAAGTCGGGGCCAAGATATTGTATACCGAAGAATGAAGCCTCCACTTCTGAAGCTAATATGTGGAAATCATTTTTTTATTAACTCGTTTGTTCTTCCGGTATAAATTTAGCAATTAATTTTAACTAATTTACCGTTGAGTTGGATTGGATGAAATAGACAGAGATTTGAAACTTTAAATATCACTCGGCAATAAAAAGTGGTAGGAGTACCTTCTCTAAAAGCTAAATTTTTTAAAGCTAATATATTTTGCTAATTTTAACTTTTTTTTAAAGCTAAATTATTGTGTAATAGCTCTTACTTGTTAAAATATACAGACCTATTTTTTTTTTCTTATGACGGCTCAGTAACGACGTAGCCTCGTGGCTGCCAATTAACTTTCTGAAACAAAAAGATCAACTTAATTTCTGAAAATTACGTTATACTGTGCACAATTTCATTTGACGACGAATGGATCAATATTTATAACAGAATAGAATAACTTTTACTTAATGTAAATTATTTAGAATTCTTTAAATTTACAATCGATATACGATCTCTTCTCACTTCTAAAAGTGCTGATTCACCACGTGCTTGGCGGTGAAGGAAAACATGGTGAGCAAACCTGTATATCTGAGTAATAAGAAAAAGAATATTTCGAACACATGTGAAGTTCGCCAACACGCATTGGCGCAACACGGCGGACACTTCCTTGCCCTAAAACCCTCTTAGAAATGAGAGGATGCCTGTGCTCAGCTGTGGGACGTTTATGGGCTGTAACTTTTATGCATAATTCTTACTGAAGTTATTTTTTATTTGACCAATTGTTTGGAAAAGCACATCTGTCCTGATTCAAATATATGCATATTGTCTCATCCGCTTACAGCTTTCCGCCACTACTTCCGCTTCAAATTAATTAATTAATATTATTTTGTATAATGTGTGTCTTTTACGGTTGTTAAAAAAATAGAGTTGAAATTTATATACATTAAGTATTATTAAATAC
>DWHP01008609.1:0-10490 GCA_018247895.1 Parnassius honrathi | reverse complement strand
AATATGACAACAGACTTTGGCATATTATGTCAATTTTAGTTTCCAAGACATCCGTTAGGGGTGCTTCAAATTGGCACTGTCATTTTGTATGGTATAGCCAGTCCAGCGTACTTGTATATATAGAGGTCAGTGGTTAACATATATCGTAATAGCTTTAAGTCGCCACCGTGCTAATTATTAGTGATACAACAGATGCTTCTGTTTCCGCAACTCTTATAACGGAAATTTGATCGGAACTTTAATGACGGCATACCTTTTCCCAAAGGTGCCGACCTCAAATTGGGAATGAAATCTAACCTACGTCATCATCAATGATGAATTCATCATTACAAATGTTAGAATCCATGTTGCACGGGCGTGGCAATCTCTTTTATATACATAATCCACCTTCAGGAGTATGTGGTAGAAATGTAATTCACATAAATATCGTAATCTTTTGCCGTTAGTTCGCCAATATTTAGCAGTTCCTCCAAGCATCATCACCAGTGAGCAATTATTTAGCGAAGCTATTCTTTTACATGAACAACACCGAATCAGATTTCTCGGTCACAACGTATAACTTACCGCTATTTAATTTTAAATGTCAATTTGATTAAAAATTATATTTGTCATAAATTTTACTTTTTACATACTATTTACACTTCCGCTTTTGCATCCGTTTCCGTTTCTGCTTCTGCTAAAATTTACTTTTGAATTTTGGTTCTGTTACTGCTTCCGTTACGACATTTCCGTTGCATCAGTAGTAATTATATTGTTGACGTTAAATATTTCAGCTGAGTTTGGCAGCTTGGATTGGGCCCAGGACGAGACCGCTGTAGTTTACATTGCCGAGAAGAAGCTAAAGAAATCAGAACCGTACATCAAGAGGAAATCCGAGGACAAGTCCAAAGTAGATGGAAGCGGTGAATCTACGCCGAAGAAAGTAAATACAGTTTTATTTCCAAGATTAAGACAAAAACCTAATTAAAAATATACATGACAAGTAGTTTGTCCGTGAGCGTGTGAGCGTGCGCGAGTTCGTGCGTACTCGTGTCTGTGGTAAATGTCACCTTTATTACTAAGATTTTAACGCCCAGTCGTCATCGGCGCCTTACTACATTTTGTACTTTTCGTCTATTAGGAGGTGCAATTGAACAGATTTTTCTTTTATAATTAATATTTTATTTCCACTACTCAGTAATGATCGGTATTTCGTATAAACGATATCTTGTAATTTTGCAAATCACTCGTAACATCGGCCATTTAAAAGTTAAATAAAACGCGAAAATATTCTTATAAGTAGTTTTATACAAAATCTGAATTTGTTTTAGGGTGAAGAGTTCCTCTACAGACAAGACTGGGGCGAGCAGTTAGTTGGCAAGCAAATGTCAGTGATCGTTGTTTGCCGTCTGCCTACTGAGAGCTTCACAGTTCTAGAGGGTTTGCCGGAGTCGTGGTGTCCAGGGCAGGTAAGAAATCAAAATTATGAACATATTATTTAAAGGCTATGGCTGCATAGTTTCACAATAAATAAATAGGGATTTACACAGGCATTTAACAATGGACGATGCTAAATTATTTTATTCTTCCGCTTATGGACAACACAGTTGGTAGTGAGGGTCAAATTAGTACTTATATAGGACATATAGGGTATCTTTGCACTATATGGGCCACTCACATAGATGGGCCACTCTGACAAATTATTAGGTAACGAAATTTGGATATATAAATATAAAGAATAAATGTCGGTATTTGCGCCATCTTTTGAATAAAATATATAAAAATAGTGCTCTCAACGACTGCAAGATGGCGCTAGTATCAACGTAAAATTTATTTTAATATTATATTTTAATTTATTTATATTGGACCACCCCGGCCGCACTTCAACCTACTGTTACTGATATTGCAAGATTGGATTCATCCGATTATGGGACAAATAAGATATATTAGTCGTCCGATTGGCAGATGACCAGACGCTCCCTTTATGAATTCTGTGCTACTCCCTGGAGTGATGAGATTTCGAGTTTTGACAAAGCGTACGTGTAACAATCCAAAACTAATCGAATATAATATAATTATTAAGTAAGTTGCCTTGAATAGTTATAAGTTATAATTACTAAGTAAGCAAGAGTTAATTTGTCGCACTGACATAAAAAAATCCTTAGGTCCGCTTCACGAACGACGGCCAGAGCGTAGTGGGTGTAGCTTGGGAGACCGAACCCAGGCGTCTTGGACTCATATTCTGTACCAACCGACCATCGTACATTTTCAACCTGACTTTAGATGGAAGCGTGAGTACGTAAGCTATGCCAATCATATTTTTTAAGTATACACTTCTTAAAATTATTGTGTTTAAGAGTCACGCTGGTCGTATGAGGAAGCTCGAGGTCGCTCAGCGGGCTATGGAGAAGGCTCTGGGTTTCTCTGCGTGATTGCACAGAATAAATAATAGTATTACTTACAGAAGTTGTAGTCCTTTGATGTTGGCAAGCTAAATAAAACTTTACCGCTGCATGCGAGTGTTCGTATTACTTTGCATCTTTTCCTCTTCCTACGCCACAGCGGACTTTGAGTGGTTACTAAGGGCTGTCAATAAAGAGTAAAAAAATACATTGCGAAATACGAAACAACATACTTGGGTAAAGTACCTATTCTGACTATGATCGACTAACTTCTGTGACGCCTAATGCATGCAACTTGCAAGTCCATACGTCGGGAATCGCGGTGCTTGGCTCGGAAGAAATACGATTCCTGACAGAAATGTAATCGTATTCTACTTAGTTAAAATACTTGTTAGTAAACATGATTTTAATTTCAGTATTTTGTGTTATAGTTACAACAGACAAGTATAGATATGTAAGTAGGTACTTGGATAGTGAAGTAAATTTCAAGTAAGTTTTGTAATAAAGTACTTAGTTATTTATTACTTCTATAGTTGAATTATCGACAGAGGCCTGGTGATAGTATTATTAAAAATGAGGATATTCGTAGTTGAACCAGCGTAATCGATATAGCCCAATTGATTAGTAAACTGAAGTGACAATGGGGAAAAACTCTTAGAACCGATAACTGATATGGAAGACCACCCCCCACGAGATAGAGTGACTGACGGATGCAGGTGGCTCAGGATACATACTTTGTGGCATTCCTTGGGGAGGCCTATGTTCAGCAGCGGACTTATGAGGGGTTGTAATGAAGAAGAGACACGCTGTTTTTTAATATATGAGGGGGGGGGTAAGCATCAACTATCTGAAGATAAATGATGACCACCGTCCATGAACAACTGCAATACCAGGTGCATTGCAAGTGCGTTGCCAGGCTTTAAAAAAAAGATTAGACTCTTTTCTTAAAGGTACCTAGGTCGTATCGGTCCGGTAAAATTGCTGGTGGTAATCGATTCCACAAAATAAAAATTAATGCTATGACATAACATGGTCATATAGATAAAAATTGGCGCAATACATACCTTTTCGTTACTAGGAATTTTTCCTGTGTCGTGAACGCGCTTTACATACATAAATTATATACCCAGATACGAAACAATTATATAAGACTAACAAAATGGCAAAACAACCAAGTAAACACATGAAACAAACTTAGAGTCATTGTCACACTCACACATATGCGTGTACACGCAAGCACGTACATACGCATGCATTCATGAGCGCATATACGTACAGTCATTAAAATATTTTTATTTTGGATTAGACAGTAAAAAATAAAAGCTGTCATCAAAGTCAATAATGTCAAATAATGCGACATTGTCCCAATCTTTAATTTTATTTACTTGATGTAAGAATGTTACTCTCTTAAAAATAATATCGTAGCGTATTTTTTAAAACTAAAGCCAATCGATTTTAAAACCTTGATAGAGACGATTTACCGCCAAAAATAAGCCTGCCTCTTTTAACGAAACTAATAGTTTTTTCCGTGTAGGATCTTCTTTTCTCGAGTAATATCTATAAATATGGTTGCGAATTGCAGCAGCATCAAAATTATCAACGTCCTTCTTTCTTTTTTCGGTGTACCTAAAGTATTATCTTTTGAGCCTGATAGTCCGTATTTCTCTATGAGAATTTGAATTATTGCCCTCTTCCCTATTCCCAATGCCTCGACAACATGTCTCTCGGTTGTGTCAATGGTAAAAGAGGCGCATCGTTAACTGATTCACGTTCAAAATAATTGTACAATTTCACCACTAGTTCGCGAGATTGACTGCTTAGCGTTTTTCTTCATTTCTACAAGGTAAACAAAGACTGTTGTTATTGTTTATCAATCGTTATGCAATCGGAGTCCAATTTATAGCCAGGTAAATGTCAGAGTAAGATCAGTCCAAATAAAAGTCGGCTTAGAAGAAAATAACAGAGAGTACACCATAAACGCACAGTCACTTCGCACAACGACAAAAGACTGTGTCATGTAATGACAGCATGATATGGCGTCGTGGACAGGGGCACACTAGTGTTGCCAGGAATATTACAAGAGTTTTTGGCCTAAAATTGTATCTAACTTCAATGATCTTTCTATTTAGTTATTTTTGTATTTTTATAGTTCATTAAAATATTAATATGTTTTATTATCATCACGATGTGGTTCTTCATTTATGGTGAAATATTCCTCGACAAGTATATAATCATTACATTCGAATCTACTTATCGACTTTTCATATTTTCGGGTAATATCTCTAGTGTTTAAAAAGAAAAAGGGTTCACTGACGTAACATTGTAACGACGTTTAGTTCTCTTTAGAACAGAAATTGTTTATGTTTAAATGGTTTATTAGAGAAAGTAAATCGTAAAATTACCTTCTTTTGTCATTATTACAATAAATATGTAATGGTAATTGAAAAAAGCTAATGAATTATGCACTTCTAACTTCAAAAAATAAATAATATTTCATGCACGCTGTTACATGGTTACGTTGTTGAATTTTCATGAAGTGTCAAATGTGATCTATTAAATTGGCTCTATTTTAGATTTACTTCCAAAATCTGTGAGGCAAACAAATAATTTACTTAACCAGTCCACTGTTAGATGTTTTTATTATATTACTCCATTAAAACCGTATCAACATGAAAAACCACAGAATATTTTTTTTATTAAAAAACATTCGATCACTTTCAGCTAAAATCTCATCTGAAGGCATGTCCGTCCGTTCACCACGTTTAAGCTCAAATGGAGATCTGCTATGGCTGCAAAGAGCTGCAGATGGGCCACATCACGCATGTCACGCTCTCGTTGCTAAGAGGAAGGATGCTGTGAGTCATCAATTTTGATGTTGTCTTCTCTAAGGAAATAATTTCGGATTTTATTAATATTGTGTAAATTGTTACATTAAAAATTTTAATCCACTGTTTTGCCAACCCTTGGTAGTGGAAGTTTTTCTCCAAATTTATATGGCACCACTCTTGTAGTCTATTTAATAAAAAAGAATCAACAAAATCAGTTTGCCATCGGTGAAGATATCGCGTAACATAGATCTACAAATAATTAAAATTAAAGTGTTTGTAATGTCAAAATAACAGCTTTTACTAAATGTATACGATAGTTTATTTGGTACTTAAAACAAAATAAAACCATTTTTAAAATTTTTGTCTGTTTGTAGCTGTCTGTTTATTCCGGACCGATTTTGACGGTAGTTCATTGACAGATAACTGATTTCAATGTGTTTCACGCAAAATCCCATGAAATCCAATCGTGCTAAATTCCACGCGATCTAAGTCGCGGGGAACAACTAGTACAAAATAAAAAATAAAAACATACATTCGAATTGTAAGCCTCCTCCTTTTTAAAATCAACTAATAAAATAGAATATGTGTCATTCGATATAGTAAAGTAAAAAAGTAGATCTACAGTCTATATACGTCCCGCTGGCCACGGGGCTCCACAACAAGTATTAGCATGGCCCACAAATATTTGTTTCGAGCCAGTAAAATACACGATACAGGAGAAATTCATAGTGAGGGGGCCTTTTTCTGTTAAGTAGAAAATAAATCTCTTTCAGAATGAGGTATCATCGTTAATAGACGTAGTTCAGACCGAATTGAAGATACAAAACGGCGAAAGTTTCTATGGGATATACAGCCAAGTTCTGCCATCGAAGTGCTTCGCCAGCGACAACAGAGTTGTTTTTAGCACTCCACAGCGGAACGAAGTCAGGAGCTATGTTGTCAATATTGGTGAGTCGATTTCGCCATAAACAAACGTACAAAACGACTGACGACTAAAAGTTTACAATCCGGATAAAAAAAAATTGTTAACACTGCTAATGCTGAAAGAAAAAAAACTCGTACTTTTTTAAAAATAATTTTAAGCAATGACGAAATATTGTCATTTGAATATGAAATTACTGTCTACATTGCCCATTTGATATGTGTACCAATACCTATATAAGCATACCTTTTAAAACTTGGAATTTAACTACTGACACACAATTTATAAGAATATATCACCCTATTTATTCCGATACGATTTTTACACGTGGTAGAGCCACGCTGCAGCTATATTATAGTTGTGGCACGACCCTTTGTCGGCTCGAACGGGGTAGGACCACGCTCTCACAGAATATCAGCGTAAAATAGCAGCTCAATGCTGCTGTGTTTCGTGTGGTGAGTGTAGAACCGAAGAACCTTTTTACTAGAAAGGAGGCAATCTATCTTAGTCCTTAGGTCCTACATTCATCGATTAAAAATCAAATGCATCTGCATTTTGATTCTTAATCGATAAATGCAGATGTCTATGAGCCACAGCGTCCATTTAACGTAAAGTGAACTGTGTGCTCTTTTTTCAGCCTTATTCTATATAAAAAAGATGTTGTCATATCCGCTTATACACTTACCAAGTGTGGTGATTATCCAAATCCGCCCATCAACAATGCAGACCATGCGCAGCAGTGGCACTTTTACAAGTTGATATTAAAAAAAAAAACACATTTTTACAGATAACGGTAGTATCATCGATATATCGAACAAATCGATTATTGGGTCGACTACTGTGCTGGATGTCAAATCAGAC
This sequence comes from Parnassius honrathi, assembly GCA_018247895.1. Taxonomy (NCBI): domain Eukaryota; kingdom Metazoa; phylum Arthropoda; class Insecta; order Lepidoptera; family Papilionidae; genus Parnassius; species Parnassius honrathi. The sequence continues at coordinate 3,498 of DWHP01008609.1, read as the reverse complement.
GTCATACTCGCTTCTTGCTCCAATATGACTACACCTGGACAGGTATTTTGATGGAGGTCTAAGGGACTGTATCTGTCTATTATCTTAAGAATTTTTAAATTCTTGTAGTGAATAGAAAGTGGTATTGCCGCTATATATGGCGAATTTCCTAGTAGTCAGACAAATAACAATATCGGATTGAAATTTAATGGCACCTGCTTACTTTTTTGCCTAATTCACAATGTATATATGTAATGAAAAAAAAAGTGATACAGTTGCTCGTAAATGGCAAATTTTCTAGTAGTCAGGCAACTAACAATACCGGATTTAAATTTAATAGCACTTGTTTGGTTTTTTTTGTTAAATTCATTAACTGTTGTAATGAAAAGAAAGTGGTACAGCCGCTCGTATATTGCCAAATATCTTAGTAATCAGACAACTAACAATACCGGATTTGAATTTAATGGCACCAGCTTAGTTTTTTTGCCTGATTCATAATCTATGTTGCAATGAAAAAAAAAAGTGGTATAGCCGTTCCTATATTGCAAATTTTCTAGTAGTCAGGCAACTAAAAATATCGGATTTAAATTGAATGGCACCCGCTTAGATTTTTTGCCTAATTCATAATCTATGTTGTAATGTAAATAAAGTGGCAAATTTCCTAGTAGTCAGATAACTATCACCGGATTTATATTTAGGTTGCTTAGGTTTTTCTGCCAAATTCATAAACGACTGATTGAGTACTTTCAAAGGCATCACGTTCGCTAATTGTATACCTTATCCTTATGCGCAATTAACAAATTATGCAAAAACACAATGTTTAATGCATTCTTACACTTGGGACAGTAAGGCCGGTATTCATGAACAAATTCTAGTTTAAATTCAAGCTCCACAATATCAAAATTTGTATAACATACTATCTAGAATCCAAATATTAACACTGTAGAGTTAGCGAGTGAGTACCTCACAGTTCTGCTTCTGTCTGTGTCCTACGGCACCAGTGTTAATTAAGAGTCCCTAAAATGTTACGGTCGCACTTAGGGACTATAGCTTCATTTCATGTTAAGCTACCAGCTCTGGTTTTTGGACACAGGCCCAGCGCATTTTTTAATTATTATAAGCCAGTGTTTGACTACTATCTCACCTCGTGCTAAATGGTGATGATGATAGATGATGATGATGATTCGAGAGCTTATAGTATGATTTATCATCTAGAGTCTAGATGACGCATTCACTATTGCCTTGAAGACACCCAGATTGCGACCAGCTAGAAGATCGTTGTTATGGATCTATTGTTTTTTTCTCTCTCTTTTATATAGCTCTATGTGGCTCGACTACCAGCGAAAGGTTCCGAAGCAAACATTAAATGGACCCAAGTTACAAAACCCTGCGAAGTACCCACCTCCGTCGCTAACTCCACTGTTCATTATATGGAGTTGGAGCAGAACACGCCGGATACTGTCAGTGAGTAGCTTTTAATACAAACACCCCCTCCCACACCGATATCAGTAGCACGGACCCTCAAAAAATCCAATTTTAAGTACCACAATGCTACTTGATTTTCAATGGTTTGTCAAAAGGGATCCAAAAACAGTTCCGTGGCTTAGCAATAAGGTGCGGCTCTGAGTACCGCGGGTTCGAATCCCACACGGAACAAGTATTTGTATGACCTTCAAATAATTACTACGTGTCTGTATGTTTGTCCTTGTGAAATTTGTGTATGTAAACTGCCTCCAAGATACATTAGAAAACCAACTATGGGGGTAATCGTAATAGTATATACATAACGTGCATAAGTAAAATTCAGTTGTAGCGTATCTTAGTTAACATTTACTCAAGGGCCTTATACAAGATTTAAAAAAAAGCATTAAGATTCTGAGGGTTAAGAAAGACAGTATAAGTACTGTGAGGCAGTACAGTTCATTTCCAGTTTATTTCCCACACCGCGATAATGGTTCAAGCCGAGGTTCGCGCCTTCCTCTGAGGGGTCCTTAAATCGTATCGAGCCCCCCGCCCCTAACTAGAGTTACGGGTGGGGGGCGGCTCGATATGATTTCCTCACTACGAAATTAGGGCCTAGGGTGTCTCGAGAATGCAGTCGGCGACGTGGCGCTTCGCGCTGCCCAGCCGCTGGCACAATCGTTGCACTCAATAGCTCGTGAAACCTCACTCGCGAGTCTATTTAGATGAAGCTGTAACCAACGCGGGACCAACACCATACACTTTCAAAAAAATAAATATCAGTCTATCATATATCAATATATCATATGTCTATGTAAAGTAAAATTATTTTATAGTTAGTGCATGTTGTGATAATCTATAAAAAGAAATACAATTATCATGAGTGTTTAAATGTCATGTAGCTGTAAAACTTTTGTCATTTCTGTTGTTGATCTTAATAAAATAAATAAACCAATAAGTTAGTCCACAGAGGCGTCAACGTACTGTAGCCTCCATGTTTTGAAGTTGGTTGTAGATGTCCATGGGCCAGGTACAGGTAACCACTTACCATCAGGTGGACTGTAAGGTTGTTTGTTATCACAGTTTTATATTTTTAAATTTTATTAACAGAATATTATATTGAATTGTATTGTCAGCGACTTGAAAATAATGAAAAAAAATGTTTCTTTCAGAATCCTTTACAGCAATTTACTTTGCACCAAATGGCGAGGATAAAAAGTTGCCTCTGATAGTATGGCCACACGGTGGACCTCATTCTGGATTTGTTAACGCTTATTCCTTAGAAGCGGCTTTGTTCAATATGCTAGGTAAATTTTCACTAATATTTGAAATAATACACCAATATTTGATATTTTACACGAAAATGCAAATGAATGGGTGCTCTGCGCACAAAATAATGAAACGATTAGTCACTGACATAGCGTGGGTTTTTGCTGCCCAGGACGATATAATGCTCCACCCCTACATCGGCATGATGTGCTCTGCCTCCACTTTTTCTAACTACTGACGCATGCGCGGGTTTTCGTGTTCGTGCGTGCGTGCGCACTCATGAGTGTGAGCGTGCATGTGTGTGTGTTCATGTGCGTTCGTGCGTGCATGCGTGCATGCGTACGCACGCATGCACGCACGAACGTGTGTGTGTGTGTGTCTTTCCCGTTGCAGGGATAGGGATATCATCACGCTTTGCAGGCGTATTTACGAACACAGTGCTGAATGTCTCACACCTTTGAAGCTCGCTGTCCATCGCCGGTCTAAGTGTTTTACGTCTGGCCTAAGCGAGTTGTGTTACGGCCCAGAGTTGCCCAGACGAAGGTCGACTGGATTAGGGCCCATCGTAATCCAATTTGACGGGCAACCCACGGGAGAGCCCAATGGCTTATGGAAATTTATTATATAAGGAATGTCCAAGCACACAACTTACCTAGTTCCGGAGTAGGTTAGACCCCAAGGCGTCGTCAGCGTGATGTGAAGGTCGTGTGGCTGTGTATGTGAAAGAACGGTGTGTTGTGTTTAAGCTGACTTCACCAAGGTGGGCGGACAAACCCGCCGTCGCTGCAC
>DWHP01008608.1:0-10490 GCA_018247895.1 Parnassius honrathi | reverse complement strand
CACTCTCAAGAAGTTCATTCATACCAATGTGGTACAATTATGGAGTGGTAAGAATTCGTTTTGGTGAAAGAACAGACATATTTTAGAGAATGCTTGGGATGTGCTTCACAGAAAAGCTCTGAGGGATTTTATTGAAAATATGGTTTCAGAACAACAACTTTTTATGCATCTCAGCAGGACCTGGGACAATATTCCTCAATAGGATATTAAGTACCTTATTATGTGTATGGCCAACTGATGCAGGTACGTTATGAATGTCATGGTTACTTTTACCGATTATTAACGCTTAATTAATAGCCGTCGTTGAATTTTTAATTTATTTCATTTTTTAATTTAAGAATGAAACTTTCATTATGCACAGTTTTCACACTTGCGTTTTTGCATGTATAAAAGTTTATAAAATAAATTGATAGATTAAATTAAAGCGTTCTAGGATATGTACATGCCTTAAAAATAATAACATACTCTTTGGAAGTATTGTTAAAATATCTCCACACCGTGTTGGTGTGTTTAGTGTTTCTCTAAGTAAATTTAAGCACGCTCTCTCGTTGGCCGCCTTCACAAAATAGTTCGATGTATTCTGCAAAAAGCCCGAATCCTAATATATAACTCTCTAGTAAAACCTCACTTATTTTACCTTGTAGAGGTATGGGGTAATGCAGCCAAAACCAATCTCAAACCTCTCCAAGTGCTTCAAAATCGTATCATAAAAATTTTGTATAACTATGAATTTTAAAGACCAACTAAAATAATATATAAAGAAACTAAAGTGTTGAACGTTACTCAACTTTATACATATAGCACATGCATAATAATATACAAAATAAAACATAAATTAATCCGCACAAAGCTCAAGTTCTTAACAAAGAAGCAAACAAACAAATATAAAACACGCCAAGCTAGTCACCTTGTATTGCCGCCAATAAGAGCAAACTTTGGGTTAAAATAATACTTATAACGTATAATTTAATTGTATAAAGGAGCACATTTATACAACAAACTACCTAAATTTGTAAAGGAGGCTAAATTTTTGAATGAACGAAACAGAAGTTACTTGCCTACCTATACTCACAACAGCTAAATACCTAACCTAAAACATTATTAAATAAAAGTTAAAAAACATTATTTAACTTGGACCACCCTCTTATTATTTGAATAAGCAACAAAGATATTCGCTTTTTAAAAGCGACATCCAACAAAGTTTTATTTATACCCGCACTAAAATTGTTATTACTAAGTCTATATAGTTACTGTTCTCATGCAAGTGACGATTGTCTTATTGAGAAAGAAAGATCTTTAAACCGAAACCGAAGCATGCTTTCTAACAATTAATCGATGCACTTTATAAACCCTACAAAAACCAGCATTGGTCATAACGCTACAACAATATTTATTTATTAGAGACGGGGTCCAAACCAAATAAGTCATCATCATCACATAGTTCTTTATCACAAATGTTTCGCTTACAAAATGTTTCGTCTCCCTAAAGAATGCCTCAGAATGCCTTTTATTGTAGTATATTTACATATTGCAACAATAATAACAGACAACCAAAACATGAAACACATAATAGCAGTATTTTTTTAATCAGGTAAACGCGTTGTTAACAATGCTCTATCAAGGCTTTATCAAGAGTTTTGTTTCCGAATTTATTACATTAGACATACCAGTTGAAATGCAACATTGAGTAGAGGTCAGTTTGTACAGTCTAGCAGCGCGATCGCCTATTCGTATGGCAAGTGTGGCATTTTTGCCAAATATTTCCTTAAATAAAATAGACAAACAACCGATTGGATGGCATTAAGCTGGGATTGCCTTGTAAGCCAATTGCTGTGTAGAGTACACGTCTTTGATTTTATACGATCTCGACACGATAGAAGTAATTAGTTCCATACCTTTTAATTACAGGTATATTTATTGTAATTTAGTTTCTTTTTTAATAAAAATACATATCGAACCAACGAATCCATATTTTGAAGGACTAATTATTTGGCTGTTTCTAATAGAAATAATTTATTGGTTTAAGAACAACCTAAATGATTTGTTAGTTCCCAGGACAGCGTTAAAATTGTGCGTATTTACAACTACTTAAAATAATAAAATACTTTTAAAATGTTAATACTCTTAAATATGTTGGCCCAGATGGTGTTTTTATGTTCAAACTACACTACAAAAGAATAAAAAGTTAGTAACGTACCTCTCAGATGTAGCTAGCGTGAGGTTTGGTGCAGGAAACGCTCCGTCCGCAGCACATATGACGTTCACAGTATCATCGTCAGTCTTATTCTGGGTCAGGTGGAAGTTCGTCTCCGGTACTGAAACGTAACACTTCTAAGGATATTTTGTAAGATGGCAGGTGACGGTTAATAAACTGCAATAAAACAGGCGCGTGCTAAGGTGGCGAACTTCTTCCGCGTAATATTAAGTTTCTCGAAGCATTTTTTCTTCGTTTTATACCCGGTCTTTGATGAAAATTATTTTTGTAGTTTACAATTTCTGTTCTTTTTTATCACATTAGCTGACTTTTTAAGATCACTATTAAATATTTCTCCTTTCAAAAATGCACCAGCTGGTGAAAATATAAAATAGTTTTGAAATATTACAATTATTATTGAATATTTTTATTAGAATAAGGGTGAAAAGCGGGCACACAGCCCACCTGATGGCAAGTGGATGCTGTGGCTTATAGACATCTACGTCTATCCCCAAATAAGATTCGAAATGCAGATGCGTTATCACCCCTGAAGACTTAAATGGAATGACCCGTACCCAGAAAGGCAGCAGCATAGTGCTGCTATTTTACGCTGGTATTCCATGAGAGCGTGGTCCTTTTCTGGTCGTGCCAACTCGTTCGTGCTTCAAGTATAATATAGCTGCAGCGTGGCTCTACCACGTATAAATAAGACCAGTGCCTTATGGTGGCGGCGCCTTAAGGTGCATCATTATCTAATGTGTCGTACAGGGCGACCTATGGAAACAAAAACAAGAGATGAGCAACGGTATCCACCAAATCAGAGGTAGGAAAATTAAAAAACCGAGGCTCTGAGGGGCCCGGGTTCGAATGCTGCACGGAATAAGTGTTTGTGTTGCTTACAAATAACTGTTTTGGTTCCGGATGTTCGTTGGTCCCCATGCAATTTATGTATGTAAGCTACCTCCGTGACACAGGAAAAACCCCAGCACAACCATACGGAAGGGTGGCGGGGTAACGTTTAAAAAATTCCTGATTCCAACAAAGTTCTTAATATTGAACCGGACCGCTTGAGCGACATAAATAGGTAAGAGGGTCCAGACAGGCTGCTAGGCAGAAAACAAACCGTTTCTGGACATAAATAACCATGATATTTTGTCTTAGTCGTTAGGTATTTGTATAATATATCATTCGTATTAGGTATATTATATACTGTATATACTGCTCATAGTTTATAACTGTACGAAAACGTAATGGTTTTTACAAATGTATACTCATATGTGATTAATAATTCAATACCGTCCTCTTTAGATTATTATTTTCAAAATGGTTCTCCACAGGGCAGTCTTTTGATACAAACAGTGTAATCGACAACTGCACGGAAGCCCGCTTTTTCTATCACATCAGAAACCTCTTTAATTTTCCTCTTCGGATAGTTTGGCGGTATTTGCGGTTGTCTTTTCCATTTTCGGAGTAATAAACATTTATGTTTTCTTATTTTTATTGAGCAATGAATAGAATTTATAAAATATCTTTTTTAGACTAAGGGTGACAAACGAGCACAGAGTCCACTTGATGGTAAGTGGATGCAGTGACCCATAGACACCTACATTTACTCTCGATTAAGATGTAGATGCGTTATGCGTAGACACAGATGCAGATGCGTTGTGACCCCTGAGGACTAAGATGGAATGCCTTGTTTCCAGTAAAAGAAGGGTCTCCGGATCCTTAAACTCACCACACGAAACATAGCAGTATTAAGCTGTTATCTTACTCTGGTATTCTGTGAGAGCGTGGTCCTTCCCCGGTCGAGCTGACCCATTCGTGCTACAACTCATAATATAGCTGCAGTGTGGCTCAATCACATGTCAAATATCTAACGAATATTAGATCTGGTTGCTTAACTATTGAATAATTTTTGTAGTGTGATTTATCTCATGATTAGGTATCCAACCTATTTATTGAACTATATCAATGCTAACTTCTGTAAGGTAAAACGAAATATTGTATAATCAAACGTTAGAACAGCATAAACTATTTCTATTTCTTCTGCCAGCACCATTTTTATAAATATTCGCCTGTGGTTTAAATTCTCTCTATTCTCCTCTACTTCATATTCAGTGAATTTATTTTTCTGTTATTCCAAACTACTTATTATATACATTGTGAAGAAAAAAGTAGCCACAACCTAATACGTTCCTTCGTTGAACACAGGTTTGGTCAGCGTGGGACGTTGCTTCATAGCTCTTTCATTTATGAGCGAAATAATGAATAATTTAAGTGTCACGCTGTTACAGTCCATCTGTATTTTATGTAAAATGAAGAGGAAGTTATTATACTCGATGCACAATAAATTTTTATTCTTATATATTTGATACGGAATGCGCATGTAATAAAGTAAAATAAATGTACAAATAACATCTACAGTGGCAGAGACACTGAAAATGTATGGGTTAGAGGAACGCCTTATGTTACGGCTTGTTTATCTGTTTCGTGCTCTAAATCTGCTGCTTCTGTTAAGAATTTCAAGAAAAACTTTAAGCTTTACTTGATTGATTTTAAAAGTACAGTGTTTGCAAAATTCCACTTACTATTTGTAAACAATGTTCAAGCGTGATTTAGACTTAAAAATCAACTTTTTAAAAATATTCCAAAGAAATATTATTCCAAATCTTTTCTTTAGTAGACCGCTTACGACAGTATTCGGAGGTTACCATCAGTCCATTGCTGAGTCCACAGCTGGACTTAGACCTTCCCCATAGATTGCCAGAAGATTTTGCAATATTTGCCACTCTTATCGGACGAGCGGGCCAGCGCTGGCGCTATGTTTTTAATTATTTCGTTATTTGTAATTTCTATCAGGACCCTGCTGCCAATCTTCCGCTTTTTCCCTCTGTCGACGCCCACGGAACGGTACGGGGCAGTTAATATTCTACTACACCGCTACTACACGGTTTGTTCAGAATTATTCTTCTTCATCAGGCCGTAAAGTCCACATGGAAGGGCCATTGTAGCACGGGTTGCCCTACTGCGGTCTTCATCCTAAGGACTTTACATGTGGAGTAAGCAAGATGGTTATGCGTTATTGAATTTCTCATAGCTCTTTAGGAACAAAAGGAAAGGAGTAAAGAATTCTCTTACACCGCCACGACGCAGCGTCTTCACAGCTATAAGTAGGGGCGACCTTAGTTATTTATGCCGGCAACTAAAGTCCGGACAGCTCCTCCTAATGGTACACAGAGCCAGTATAGTTACAGTCTCTGAGGAATTTCATCTCTATCCTCAGAGGTGATAACGCACCTGTAGCCTCCTTTGTCTGAAATTGGTTGCAGATATCACTGACATGACATAGAAACGTTTAATTTTTGTTAGCCATTGAACAGTACAATAACCCAGAGTTTCGTGGCCAAATATTAAAAGTTTACTCAATTTTAAGATGTCGCCAAGTATCGTGGTGTCACAATCACATCCTAAACTTGAGCAGCGTGTAAGTATTTTAACATTAAACACTGAAACCTTAGAATAAATGTTTGAAAACAATATGTAGAACCCAATTCTATGAACTATTACGAAGAAAGGACATGGATGTTTCTATTACCAACGATTTTTAAATTATGTTTTTGTGAAGACGGGTAATAAAACAAAGAACTTTCAAAAACAAATTGAAATTGCAGTTATTAGAGACATTCAACGATAGAAATTGTAACTAAATTTTAATTAGATAATACGTTTTTCTATTGGATCCTAATATTAATCAGCCCATTAAAGTTCACTCCCGCTCAACAGTCAAAACATCCATCCCGGCTATGTGTCAAATATCTACTGTCAGTAATTGTCATCCATTACGACGATTCAATTACCGTCATTTTCCGCACTTTGTTTCTTTTTAAATACTTTAATTACTTATATTTTATACTTCGCTTTTAGCAGTAATGTTATAATAATATATAAATTTAGATGAGAAAAACATATTTATTATATTTTATTGTATAAATTATACTATTATACCCATACATTTAAAAAAAAACACGAAATTAAGTAAGTTATTTCTCCCGGGCAGTAAATGCAAGCCGCAATGGTTGCAAAATATAAGAAATGACGTCATTTAGAAAGATACTATCGAGGTGCTACTGAACATAGGCCTCCCCTTAGACTGTCTCTTTAGGGGGATATTTGCCATAGTCATCACACTGGTTAAGCGGTTTGACAAACATAATTTATTTTTATTTTGCATCAGGTAAGTTGCTGCTCATTTACAGCCTAGTTATATCAGATAGAAGATATTCTTACTCGTAAATGTTTAGTAAAAATTAAAATAATGTGCAAAAATAGTATCTCACTGTAGATCACAAGCACCATTATTGGCAGGCTGCTGGTTAAAGCGACCAATGTTGCTTCTGAGCCCATTGGTGCAATTCAAAAATTCTTTGTATTTATTACAAACCATGCCAACTGTCAAAAAAATAGTTATCTTACTGTAGATCACAAGCACCATTATTGGCAGGCTGCTAGTTAAAGCGACCAATGTTGCTTCTGAGCCCATTAGTGCAATTCAAAAATTCTTTGTATTTATTACAAACCATGCCAACTGTCAAAGACGTTTTTTTATTGGCTAGAACTTCTCAAAACTTCCGTTATATAAAATAAGTTAATATACACGCTAAAATTCGTAAAAATGGGTTTTATTATAATGTGCAGTGTTCGCGTAAATATAAGAAATCATTAGGTTCAATAGTTATTATGTTTAATTTTCAACGAAAAGAATTATATCATCTGTGTGGTTTTATTCAAACCTTACTTATTTTAACCAGCTTAACAAAGTAACTTACCAAAAACAATCATTTGCGCAGTTCTTGAATCCTCTTCCATGAATGTTGAAACGACACACGTGTAATCACCGGAGATGTCGGTGTTGGGCTTCACTATGCGGAGTGCTCTGTGCGTTTTCAATGGATCGCTTGATGCTCTGTAGGTTAAATCGACTCGTCCTCTCAATATGCCCATGTCCTGCGGCTTCTGCGACACGATCCATTGGTAGACAGGTCTAGCTTTGTTTTTGAAAAACCACTTCACTACCAGTCCCGATGTGTTTTACCGTAAGTATTGTCACAGTCTAGAACCACAGCGTCTTGCACACCGTACTGTGTTATTTCTGGCACTACTATTTTCACTATTTTAACTGCGTACAATTCTGAAACAAAAAAAAATAAAATTGAGTGTAAATTCTATACTAATATGATAAGAAAAAAAAATACATTTGATTTTAGTTTGTCCAAAATTTTGGGTCCGTGACGATCCAAAATATTTTGATTGCAAATAGCATATTGTAAGGAAAATACATATTTAAATATTGAAGTTGCTCTTTTTATTTATAGAAGAGGGAGCAAACGAGCATGCGGCTCATCTGATGGTAAGTGACTACCGCCGCCCATTAACAAACGCAACATCAGGGGATACGATGCCGGCCCTTTAGAAAGGAGTAAGCTCTTTTCTTCAAGGTCCCTAAGTCGTAACGGTCCGGAAAAGTTGCCGATGGTAAACAATTCCACAGAGAAGGTGTACAAGTAAGAAAACTCCTAGTAAAACGCACAGTAGTGGACCGCCAAGCATCCAGATGACGAGGATGGTATCGGGAAATTTGACGCGATGTGCGTTCGTGAAATTTGGGGGCTGGAACTAATCCGAACAATTCCTCAGAACACTCCCCATGGTAAATAGGATAGAAAATGCAAAGGGATGCAATCTGATCGTTATTGAACATTTTTTATGAAACCGAAGCAACAAAAACTTACAATCAACCTGCGGATAAGTGGCTAAAGCAGCCCAGTTAGATGACAGATGAGTTGTTACCTCTGATAACTAAGATAGTGTATTATATAACATTATTTTTATTGCCTTATTTGGTTTTTGAAATAATTAAGGTGTAAAAGAAAAATATATTTTTACATTCATTATAGGAAATAACATTGTGTCAACTTTTCATTTGTTTTAAAAGTCTAAAAACATTTTAATAGAACAATGTACGCCCGGATGGGATTTAATACTTTTTTAAATTTCCTTAAATATTGTTTTGGAAGCCTTTTCTTTTAATCATTAATTGAGACAGTTTTTTCCTTACTGAAGTATACAATACAAATAATATCGGAAAAAGTCTGATTAATTTATAAAAAGGTACCTACTTATATTGTAAACAACAACGGGCCAGTTTGACTGACAGCGAGTTAATGGCGTCATAAATAATGATCGGAAAGTCTAATATAAGCGCAAACAGACAAAAGGAGCAAGCTTTTGCTGAATGTAAACAATTAATATACATAGACAGTGCGAAAATTCATCGAAGACATATTAAATCTAGATGTTTATTCTCAAAGTATTTCTCTCCTAGATAATCCGTAACCATAAGCCTGCAATGCGCAAAGCATTAATATTTATGCAATTCTCAATTAAATGTTGTTGAAAGCTTATTTAAATTCATGCTTGGTGCTACTTAAAAGCAGGCACGATTTAAAACTTTAAGTCTTACTTAAAATTTCATCAATGTACGCTTTAAATTACAAACTGAGAATAGATTTTGATATAAAATTCATAAAGGCCCAGTTCTTATAGCATTCATTTAGCACCATCATTACGCAAAAGTCCATAGCTGGACACGGGTATGTAGTAGGGAGAATTGACAATCGCAGTTCTCGTTGGTCTCCGTATGTCGCGATAGATGTTTATTTTACGTCTACCCGTTAACAATATTGTTGTGCCGCCATCTAGCCACGATAGCTCAAGAACTAAGCGCTCGCTGAAAGTTCATGGTACGCGAACAAGCGGGGTTCGAAATCCGCCCTAAACTGTTAATTGCAATTTTAAGTGCTGGTTTACTACGTGCTAGGGGGTGTAGAAAAACATCGTGAGAAAACATGCATGTGTGAGAAATAAAAAAAAATAATATTTCGATGAAAGACAGCGCGGTGAACAGACATTTCCTTGCCCTAGAACCCCTCAGAAATAATGAGAAGAGACCTGTGCCCAGTTGTGGGAAGTCCACAGGCTGTAACTTACTTTGAATTGACCGCCATCTATCGATGATATATTTCTAGTATTCCCATAATCGCCTGTCACGAGGCCTACGAGACAACGCGGGTTCGTACTCTCTTACAGCGCCACCACGCTGCAATTTTACTTATTAGAAGCATATTTACTCTTTATAATAATAAAAAAATACTATTCTTTTACTATTTCGGTTTTTATCGGGTCTTTATCTTAAGCTCGTTTCATTACTTTATATATAGTATAAGGCATTTTAATAAATATCTTCGAATTCGTTTTATAAGTATGCTTTTCAAACAAATCCTCATTTCTCCCTGAAATATTTAAAATGTATAATTATGTGAAAATGTATATACATTGTGTAAAGCACTAATATCACGAATAGACCCTATTGGATTGTGACTACCAAGATTTTTTTACTGTCATAGTTTTACCTAAAGACACAATGGAATAATTATTAATTTAGTAAAGTCTAGTAGTTTTATTATTGAAAAACCACAAAAGGGCGTTCGCTTGATGTAGATATTGGGAATATAAATTGCTCCACTCTTGGCAGGATAGAAAATACATTGTGTTTGCTCTGCGCCCTACATTTTGACCTTAAAGCATTTTCAAATATTTTTTATAGGATAAGGATGACAAGAGAGCACACTGTCCATTTGATGGTAAGTGGATGCTGTGGCCTATTATAAACATCTATATTATCTTCAATTAAGAATTAAAATGCAAATGCGTTGTTACCCCTAAACACTAATATAGAATGCCCCGTTTCCAGTCAAAAGGGTGACTGGTTCTCTACATTCAAAACAACACTAAGTTGCTATTTTACGCTGGTATTCTGTGAGAGCGCGGCCCTACCCCGGTCGAGCCGACCCATTCGTGCTACAACCATAACATAGCTACAGCGTAGCTCTGCCACGTAAAATTTTTTGCCATTTTAATTTACTGATCCTTTAAGCTATGGCAGTTACTGTAAATTCTACTGCGGACTTACTCATTTCGAAGTCTTTGTCACGTATCATTTTATACTAAATAATTTCGTATAAAACAAAGCTTTATCGGGAAGCAACAAAAAAGTTATGAAGAATATGTAAAACTCGGATATTCCCGTCGGCACTAAGTCAAATAACAATCTAATAGTTAATTAGAAAAGAATAATTTAGTAGCTGCTATTCGTCAAGCGTCCGTGGTAGCTCAGATGGTTATACGCTCGCGGTAAATTTCACAGTACGCGAGCAAACCGGGTTCGATCCCCGCCGGC
>DWHP01008607.1:0-10491 GCA_018247895.1 Parnassius honrathi | reverse complement strand
GTAATATAAATACTAAATTATTAAATTCGCCGATAGCGTGTTTGTGCCATCTAGCGTAATCTTTACGTACCACCGTGAGAATCAATCAATTTTCGTTCGACTGAATGACTTCACCTATAGAATTAAGTAGATGGCGTTATTAAAATTTTATATACTAAGCTGAAGGACTAAAGGAAATATTCTTTAAAAACCTCAATACATGTATTCATATAATTTACTACATTAAAATTTGGGCTTCACATTAAAAAAAGATTGTAACAATTATTAGCTATAAAATTTAACTTATACCTAGGTATCTCATATTTTATGCTGCAGTTCAACAAGATATTTTTAACTCATTGGTAATATAAGTATTGAGTTATTAAACCTTTAAATACGCCTAGATTAATTAAACTTTAATACTAAAGTCCTGCACCTATTAAAGTATGAAGAAATGTTTATTGAATTAAATTGATATTATTAACTCATATGGTAATATAAGTATTGAGTTATTAAACCTTTAAATACGCCTATATTAATTAAACTTTAATACTAAAGATTCTTGTACCTATTAAAGTATGAAGAAATGTTTATTGAATTAAAATTTCATTTTTAAAGATTTTATCTTTTTCTCGCCGATTAGCACTTTAACACACTTATATTCATCACAAAGAATACTATTATCCTCCGATTTTCACTAAAAATCTTTGAAATGCATAAATTTTTAACAGGCACCTAACCTTCATGAACACAACAAAAACAAACATAAACATTGAAATGTGAAGTGAACTTGCAAACGTATCGCCCGTACCCCCACTCGCCAACGCACTCCTAAACAACTTTATGGCAAAGCCCAGCTTTTGGTTCCATAGTAATTACTATATAAACATTACGTAGTTATATTTCATTAGAGAACATTTTGCTACAGGTTAGAAAGGGGGCGATCGTCTTCTCGAAAGCCCAGTAAAAAGCCAACGACGACAAAATCAACTCCTTGCTTTTATTAATTTTGACAGTCCACTGTATTCAAATTGAAAGCAAACTGCCAAGTGTTGACCATATATATATTACATGCTACGAGGTCATGCCCTGCCTAGAAAAGAGCAGTGCGCAGGAAATTTGAAATAGTTTGAAACAGTTTACGAGTTATTTTACTAGTTGATATTATTGGTTGAGCAGTTTGATAGAGCAAGCCCAGCTTCTGGGCTTCTATGGAGGCTCCGTCACTGCAGAAATATATCTATGATTTAAAAAATCAAATAGTTTGCTGTATAAAGTTTTCAAAACTGAGTTTTCTCTTTCACTGACGCCACGTTTAAGCCATTTACAATCAATGAAAAGCTAACTAGTAGAATAGAGTTCTAGTAGATAAATGACCTACTTTCATGTTTGATCTTTCTATCATACAATATTAATAACTACAATAATATGAGTAAATAAACAATATCTAATGCTGTAGTTACAAAATATTATCTACTAGCGATCTAACCCGGCTTCGCACGAACCTCGACAACAGCGCCACCTACTGAGTAAAAATGTGATTCTAAACCATCTAGAAACCCATTCAAATACATCATACAAAAAATTTCATCAAAATCGGCCGTTTTGGAGTTTTAGCGAGACTAATGGACAGCAATTGATTTTTATATATGTAGAGAGATAAGTGATTGACAATTTGCAAAGTCACAACAATAACACAATTGTGAGCGAATTCGCCAAGTAAATCATATAAATTTTGAGAGTCTCTTATGTGAATTTTCCCATAACCATTCAAAATGTATCTTTTTAAAACAGCGCCGGTTTAATCGAACCCCATACGACAAAAATAAAAATACAAACGATCGTCGAATGAAAAGCTATCTAACACGTGCATTACGCGCGTCGGAAAGATTTTTATTGCTTCATTTGAAAGCTTTTGAACAAAATAAGTGCCTTTAGCGCGGTAAGTTAATTATAATCTGAGTGTGTACATGACGGCGTGTTGCCCCGGGCAGATGATTTGTTATTTTACAACGCGTTTACGTTTGTATTTTTGTTTGACGTTGCGTGATTTTTAGAACATAGCTGTTCCCCGCGACATCATCCGCGTGGAATTTATAACAATTGGATTTTACGGTTTTACTTTTTTTGCGTGGAACCCTAATCCTTTTTCTAAAATAAAATTAGCCTAAGTTATTCCTTATAGCATTAGCTATCCGCCAGTGAAAAGTCCGATCAAAATTCGCTCAGCCGTTCCGTTTATTAGCGGGAACAAATAGACAAAAATTTTAAAAATTGTTTTTTTTTGTTACATACTTTCATATTTAGTAAAAAGTTATTATTTTCAAAAAGACACTTCAATTTTATTTAGTTGTATGTATAGACGATTTAATTGTTTATGTTTTATACATATTGCAGAAAAGTAAAATAAGCTTTTGTTAAATTACGCCAGTGCGTGATGCCGTGAGTTTCGACCCATTTTAAGTTTTACACTTTGTTTTGTATTTTATTATTACGTTTTTAATACTTATTCATTGTATTTTATCTTCATTGCTTAACTCCTAAGAATCCACTGTCGGACATAAGTCTCTCTGGATTTACCTTAATCGTCACGCTAGGTAGGAGGATGGTCGCGTATATCATATATCACAGTAGACTCTTTTCTTGAAGATCCCTAAGTCGTATTGGTCCGTAAAAATCGCTGGCAACAGTTTCCACGTTCTATTTTTTTTATAGAAGAGGGGGTAAACGAGCATGTTTCTCACCTGATGGTAAGTGACTACCGCCGCCCATGAAAAACCGCAACACCAGGGGAATTGCAGATGCGTTGCCGGCCTTTTAGAGAGGAGTATGCTCTTCTCGAGAAGGTCCTTAAGTCGTATCGGTCCGCTGTCGAAAGTCGCCGGTGGTAAATAATTCCACAGAGAAGTTGTACAAGGAAGAAAACTCCTAGTATAAGGTACAGTAGTGGACTGCCAGGCATTCAGATGGTGAGGACGGTATCGGAAGTTTTGTAGTGTTTTCTATTTTTATATTTTATATATCTATTTTTCTATATCTAATTTTCTATTCTAGTCGCGCATTGCAGAAAATTTCTTGTAAAATACAAGCTAGTCGACTACAACTCACTGAGATTATAATGATGGACTTAGCAAATGGAATTAAACCGAACAAATCGTCAGAACATGCCCCGTGTTATTTGCTATCGCATATACCACGGGGCATGTTCTGACAATATATATCTGCTATAGAAGATGCACAGAGATGGAACGACCCTACGGCCAAGGCCAGTGAACGGAAAGCACTTGATCTCCGACATTTCAAGCCTCTCTTTGTTAAATGCAGTCGGGTGTAAGGAGTTGATATTACTGTTCTCCGGCCCAGAAATGATAACAGATATGATGAGATGTGGCTGAAACTGCGCGCTGCGTTTTGTAAAGCTGCAATCGGTGGACCGGCATAAAATACCGTCTTAATCTCGACCACACCAAGCTTTACTCTGAGGCCAGTTTGTCCTTCCCATTCCAGTGAACGAGAAAGATGGCGAAAATGAGCGTACATAGGCTTTCTTTGTTTAACTGTATTGATTTCTTTTTTTTAAACAAAAGAGTATTTATTCTAAATGCTCTTTTCCTTTAACTGGGTTTATTGTTTCAATTGCCTTACTAAATTTACATTATTTCGTCCGACTCGGTTATTTTACGCGTGCTGTTAATTCGTGTTTACGACTTATATTTTCAACGAAACAACCTTTGGTATAACGGAAAGTACCCAGAAAAAGAAGCAAACCTAAAATTACACGCTCAATAAGTACAAAGTTTGTTTTATTTCTATTGATTTTACGTTGCGGGCTTAATAAAATATAAACGACTATCGATATTCGTAAGGGCCTTCGTAGTCTAATGAGTAGAACGAAACACTTTAAGCGCACAACAAGAATAGGACTATCAAACTGATATTCGTCCTGCATTGCGCACTAACTTCATGTGCGTTGAGTAAGATGTGCTAAATTGATGAAAAAAGCAAAGTAAATTTATATAGCCTATATACGTCCCACAGCTGATACACATCATTTCTGAAAGAGTGATTAACCCCAAAGTATCATAACTTTAGAGATAGGCAGGAGTGAATTATATTTTTTCCTTATTAGAAAAAAGAGAAAATAAAGTGGCTAAAAAATTTTATATAACTTAATTTTTTTTATAGGATAGGGTGACAAACTCGTACACAGTCCACCTGGTGGTAAGTGGTTGCTGTGGCCCATAGATAGTATTCCATCTTAGTCCTCACGGGTGACAACGTCTCTGCATTTTGATTCGTAATCGAGGATAGATGTAGATGTCTACGGGCCACATCAGGTGGACTGTGTGCTCGTTTGTAATATGAACAAAATCCAAGCCATGCTAATTGTATAGCTGCAGCGTAAAATACCTAGTACCCTACATCATTTCATGGGTATCGCAAGACGCGACACAATGTAGTTATATACTTTAATTTGCCCAACAACGCCAAAATTACCGTCAACTAATAAATCGTTTACGGAATATTTATCAGAGAAACGGTGCTGACATTAATAAAATATTTAAGTTCATAAAATTATCAAACATTAACGTTAAATTGAAACTTTTCAAAATCGAACACGATAAAAGGTAAAATACACAAAACATTCAAAATATTTAAATAAATACGAAATTAAATTTTGTCGCGTTTATCGAAACCGAAGTCAATATTGATAAACTTTTTCGATTAAAACTTGATATAAGGCACGAGTTAACACACGAACGTTCAGCCTACTACATGAAAAATGAACTCGCTTGAGTTTTATTGTCAGCTGTAAGTTTGGCATTGTTAAACGAAAAACACCGTAAAAGCCTTAGGGGGCCCATTCATTAATTACGTAAGGGTCCCGAGGGAGAGAGGGGGGTTAAGGAATCTCTACATGCCCTAATCATGGGGTAAGGGGAGGGGGTAAAACCAATTCTTACGTAATATTTTGTAAATCGAAATTTTACATTAGAAATCTAGTTCCATTTCGAATGGCGAATGGTTTTTTTCATTCTATAATGTACGCTTCGATTTACATTTTATTTTACAAATTTTTAATGTTTTTTCAAAATCTGTGTTCATTTTTATCCATTTTAAATGCTATAAATAATTATCATAGTATCCCGTATTAATCTCATTTTAATTATTTGGAATATAAAAAAATTACACTTTTATTTTCAAGCAATAAAACAATAGCACTGAATGATTAAATTTTTTTACTTAATAATAATTCTGATTAAAATATCGTATTAAATAATAAAAGAGTATAACCTAAACTATCTGTTTAAAAATAAAAATCTTTGATTTACGTCAAACTGTGAGTTTTAGTGTACGTTACTGATCCTATTTTAACAACATTATAATTCGGAAAAATGAGATAGAATCTTACGTAAGAGTGAGGTGGGTTCAAGAAATATTAGGTACTCTTACATAGGGGTAAGTGGGGTAATAAATCGCCAAAATCACCCTTACGTAATTAAAGAATGACACCCATCCCTGTACTTTATAAAAAAGGCTCGTCACGGGTCTAATGCTGTGCTATGCCGCCGTCAAAATAGCGCAATGCAGTGCAACGTTGCTGCCCTACGACTTCAACGTTGCTTTACGTTTGTAAATTGCTCAGCGATACAGTTAACCGTGTAGTGGCGGTGTAAGAATATCCACTGCCCCATATCGTCCCGTAGGTATAGTAATAGGTGATAGAGGGGAACAAACAAAACGTAAAAATGTAATTTTAAACCCCGTTTACGGGTACTTTAATGATTAAACGAAATACTAATCGATATGCGTGTTTTACTATTGTCATCGTCATCAAACTGCGACAATACACAACTGGACTACGGACTCGACTTCCTTTTATGCTTCTAATTTATGCCAATAATTGGCAAGCGTTACGATTAGTATTTCTATGAGTATCAATAGGCAACTGCTTTATGCCTTTTCATTACGATAGTATTTTGTAACTTGAGATATATTTATATAAAAAGACCAGCGGCTTGCTCCTGCTTTGTCCAGATTGGATATTTTAAAATTTTAAAGGGTAAGTACATCAGTTTTTTTTAATGAAATGACCATTAATTATTATTATTATTGATATAAATTTGAACACTCTCTGAGTTCCCCGCCTCCCCGGGTATAGAGGTTGTTTTGAAAAATCGCAAAATATGTATCCATTTATTTTCTTTACGTAAAATAAAAAGTTACACCACAAACTGTACAACCCCTCTTCACCCTCGTAGGGCTTGAATTTTTTCGAATCCTTTCTTAGTGGATACATTACGGCTACGTCCTAAAAGGGAGCTACTGTCCAAATAACAGATTTCTGCGTCGAGCTAAGGTTTGGGTTGTGCGTTGACAGGTGAGTCAGTCACTCACAAAATTCATTTTTATATATAAAAATAATAGATATCGACAGTTAATTGTTAATGATAAATTAACAGAATAAACGTAAAGAAAAATTAAATGTCAATACAAAATCAAACGAGATTCATAAAAATTTTATGGCCTCGAATTTGTGTCTAGAGTTAACCTAACACCTAAAAAGGGAATAATCGGATATTGTGTTTGTGAGAAGGCGGTGGACTAGCCACCTATCACTTCTTTTAGAATTTTCCATCTAAATTGGCTTAAACATCTTCATTAGCTCCCTGCATTTTGGACCCTGCCCACCCTTCTGGCGATGATAGGCGTGAGGATATGTTATTGATTACACATATAACGTTTATTACCAGAGCAGTGGATAATTCCTTAACCCAAAAACCCTTTCAACGATGATACAAGGGCAGTGCTTACAAATACGGCGTACATGGCTAATTTAAATATAATTTAATAGAAGCAAAGACCTTTGCAGCTTAATAAACAATAAAATAACCAGACGACATAATTAAACATTAAAATGTTAGATATCAATGAAGGTGACGCTTGTCTGAAAACATGCGGTAAAAGTTTCCTCCTCTAACTCGGGAATCGGAGTTGTCGGTAGCATTTGTTGACGATAGCCCAAATTTCACGTCTCGTCGGCTATATTACTCTATTTAGGAACACAAATAATTATTCCGCTCGGTAGCTTTTTGTTTTAACCAAGGCGAAAACTTTATTCATATTTACCGAAATCTGGGAAACGGTTGAACCGGTATGTGTAATGGTTCTGCCATAATGAAATAAGTTCTTTAGAGTTATATAATGCCATGGAATTTAAAAAGAAAGAAGAAAGCCTCGGACCACAATACGACCTGGGGAACTTCAAGAAAAGAGCTTACTCCTTTCTAAAAGGCCGGCAACGCATCTGCAATTTCCCTGGTGTTGCGGTTGATCATGGGCGGTGGTAGTCACTTAACATCATGTGAGCCGCATGCTCGTTTGCCCCTCTTATATAAAAAAAATTCTCGACGCCCCCCGTCACCAATTTATTTTACATCTAGCTTTAATACGAGATGGTTGAACTGAAGTTTATTTGAGATCTTTCAGGCATATTATTCCGTATTCAACACAACCCACGGAAGCAGATAGGAAAATAAATTCTCTTACATAGAAGCTGTACAAAAAAACTGAGGTCACTGAATAAAGTTATATTTTACAGATGATACTACTTTTCTGCCGAGGAGTCCGTCTGAGTACCAACCCAACTACCAATGATGAGGATGATAGCAACCACCCTCTACTCATACACGTTAAGCCTATAAGCCTTATTATCAATTCAAATGATGTGAAGAAAAAGTTTATGTCTAAGGTACAGACACGTATTTATGAATTAACGTATAAGAGTAGTAGAGAAAATTGTAGTATATCAATCAGCCTGATCAGCTGAGTATTCGAAAAACCGGATATCCGATATTTATTTAGCTTCATCGGATGTGATTTTGAAGAGGGTGATCATAACCAACCTCTTCATATTTCTGCTGACAACAACAGTGCCATGTTCCGCGGGTTTGAAAGGTAAAATAGAGCCGTTATAATTAGAGGCCATGAGGCCTTGTCTGCAGAGTTTACATGCCGTTCCTTCCGTTGCACTGTAAGCAAGTTTGTTCCTAAAATAAAAACTTCATAAGCATTTACTCTACTAAAAGCACTAAAACATCACACATGATAAATGCCGCTATTGTGAAATGGAAAATACAAAACAATTTAAAATACGAAATACATACAAACTCTTACAAATCTATATTAAACTAACGATGCGCTCTGGCTTCACACGGACGGTTCTCGACAACAGCGCCACCTACCACGTCCAATTGTAAATCTAAGCCGTTTAGGGGTTCAGTGACAAACACACGTACAGGAGAATTATGTATGTGTACGTTACGGCTAAAAGCCGAAGTGCGGTTACACCTAGTCCTATCCGGCTAGAACTAGGTGTGGTCAGCGGTAGTTGGTTAAAGTTTGGTGTGCTGTTAAATTTGTAAAAAATACGGAAAAACGTATCGAGTGACAGTCAGTAAAGGGTGCGGTTAAGGTGTCCCCTGGGCCACCATAAAACCGCAGACATTAAATGAATTTATAAATTATGTACGATACATCTACAGCAATCGATTACATCTTGTGTTAGCCGGCTACAGTAAGGCGTATCCGCGATTCGGCTATTAGCTATAACATACTGTTGGCTTCGCACCTAGTTCTAGCCGGCTAGAACTAAGTGTAAGCGCACTTCGGCTATTAGCCGTAACATATATAAAGATTTGCATCATTAACGTAGCGAAGTTAATATATTAATCTATAAAAAGAAAACTGTAAAAAAATATTTTTGGGAACAACGTTTTCATCACCCTATTGATAAAATAATTATGCCCAAAGAAGAGTTGTTTTTGCTGAAAATGGGCATGAAATGTGACGAAATAGTCTTAAACTTCCCCCTGACACACATAGAAGCCGTTACGACGGCAGCATTTGTAGACGATGGCCTAACTTTCTGGTCTCGGCGGCGATATTGCGATCGGGCTTAATTAAACGGCTCGGTAATTTTGCTGTCTGCAGTCTAGACCAAGCGTAGCGGCGCGCGAGCGAAATTTATGATTGCTTTTATAAGAGATCCCTTGATATTTGGCTCGTAAATACGCTGCTTACAACCATGTTAATATATTGCGTTCAATTTTAGTGTTCAATTATTTAAAATAAGTATAACCAACACTCTTCACAGCGATCGTCTCAGGCCTCCTCCAATCACTAAGAGGAACTTGGACATAAGAGTTCGCCGCGCAGACTTTATGCCTGCTGGCAGACTACTAGCAACGTCATCGACAAGTCCAGAAAATATACAAGATCTCTATCACCAAATTTAAATATTTCATTAAACAAAACCTGTATAAAAAGTGTAATTATAACATAAATGAATACACGGTTAATAATAATCCCTGGGAATGAGGTGGTCGCTTCGACGCTGTTCCTTAATTAATCTTTATAAGAAGCTTGTACAAACTGTTTTTATTGTATAATTTACTTTGAAAAAAAAAGTCTCAGTAGGTTGCTTGTCGGTTTTTCCCAGGACAGAGGTTTTTTTTTCGAACTAGTGATTAAGTAATAATGACTTCAACAAGAATTATTTGTAATGTACCAAATAAAAAAATCACGAACACGTAGTAGTTTATCTACACCATAATGGTTTAAGTCGAATATTTAAAAACTTTAACTTTAGTGAAACTTTAAATTAATAACATCTATACCTACTCGTACTAATAGTTTTAAATTTGTCTTAACGTAAGTATAACAGCCTAACTACCCCATATGCATACCTAAAGTAATCGACCGGGGAAAAAAGCTTTTCCTTTTCTTTATTACCTATTTTAATAATTAAGTAACATGAATTTTAAACATAGCAATTAAATATTACCGTGTGTATATAAAACAGTTTTGTTCTTTAAACTGGTCGTTACTTAGTATATAACCCTTTTGATTGCGTGCCGATATGTATTTTACCATATTTTATACTGCTAAGAAACATTACAAAATTTAAGACCAAAACAGCCGTGGTAGCTCAGGAGCTAAGCACTCGCAGTAAATAAAAGAATGCGAGTAAACCGGGTTCGACCCCCGCCGGAACCAACGAAAAATAAATTAGAAAAATATTTCGAAAACTTCGTTAAGTTCGCCAATACGCTTTGTAGCAGCGCGGCGGACATTTCCTGACCCTAAAACCCTCTCAGTAATGACTGGAAGCCTGTGCCCATGCGGTGGACATAGTAATGTTACATCCTATATATTATATTGCATGTAACATTACTTTAAAACAAAAACAATAAGTGTAGATCAGAATATTACGGTTATATTACGACGATACTGCTTTAATTGTATATGGTAAGGACTGGAATGAAACTCAACACAATACAGAATACGCACTTGGTAGGGTCATGCGGTGGCTTAGTAGCAATCTATCGACATTAAATGTAAACACGACTAAATTATATTACTTTCACTCTCCGAGCCAGTACCCAACCATCAGCGGAATTTTATATCAAAGCACATACATGTGAACAACATAGCACATGCAACTGCCCA
>DWHP01008606.1:0-10491 GCA_018247895.1 Parnassius honrathi | reverse complement strand
CACTCAAATATATTCATAACATCAATATTCGTAATTTATTTGCTCATTATTTTGATTACTTAAATCAATAATTTTTATTTAAATATTTTAAGATTCTGACACTTTCTAAGCGGTCTTATAAAAAAATAAAATAAATGGTCGTTGAATACATAAATCTAAATAAAGTCAAGACAATAGATCCAAACGAATCGCTGGTACTTATAATAATAATAGGGGACCTTTAAAAAACGAAAGTCAAATCGAATCTAATAAGCACCTAAACTCAACCCAAGTATTCTAAACATTTTATATTTACTTTGGTTTTCAATCCGTATTTAAAGTTCGAAATATAAATTTGACTCCGAGAATTCTCCAAATTTGAAACCACAGTTACACTTTAATTTGGTGAATTATCAAAGTGTGCCCGTGGTAAAAACTTTAGGGTCAAAGAGCATCTGGCTGAAACCATTCACTTAGTGGAATATGAATTATCCTTATGATAATACTAACAGCCATGCTACAGAAGTTCGTGCCACAGTCGGCAGGGGTCGCCCTAGACAGAAGTTTATCGACCAAATTGGTAATATATTGAAGATGGGTCAAATAAAAGTACTTAACCGACGAGCATGTTATGGCTAGTTTATTTTTCTTTCATTGCAAAACTTTTAACTAGAAGCAGTCGCTGGCAGGCTAACTAGGCAAGTGGCTTTGTGCGGTGGGTTAAAAAGGGGCGCGCGGACATTAAAAAAAATAAGTAACTACGTATAAATTTACATCAAATCATAATTTCTATAGTGATATAAAGCTTCCGAATACTCCCATAAAACTAGAAAAGAAAAACAGCCTAGTTATGTGAAAGAAAGAGAGAGAGAGAGAGAGATATTTTTTTTAGGGTTTTAGATGAAATGTATCAAAATGCTTCTTGATACTCTTCCTTAGTACCCTTTCCGGAATGGGGAAGATGCTTGTCTTTTCCTTTTCTTGGATAAAAATATTTTATGGTGCTTAAGTTAGAGATTCGTTAGAAAAATATTCTAAGCACATTGATGACGTTCTCCGGGGTAATATAACTAAGTAACGTTAACCAGGGTAACTGTCTTTCGGATAATTCCAAAACTTAATTACTGGGGATATATTAGTGCCAAATTAGTACACGAAAATACGTGCGTCAAAAACTACCCGCATTTGATTCGCATGTAAACTAGGATACCCACAGCAGGGTAAACCATGACACATTCGGATCCGAAAATAACTATAATTTATGTTTTCGACAAGTTGGACTGCGACTCAAAATTCATGGATTCCAACTCAAAATCTATGGTGTAGTAGTAGTATTTCCACCACTAGGTTTTGCAGTGGGTGTTACTATTATTTCAGATCAGAGACTATATATAGTAAAATATTTTTATCAAAAAAATTATAATATAGAAAATTTTAATACACGTAGGTGTGACAATCGAAACAGTTTACCCGAAGATAAATATTCTTAGATGCTGAGGATCACACATAGACATCTACATCAATCGTCAATTAAGAATCCAAATATTGATTAGACGGAAAGCTTTGTTAAATATAAAAATGGTTCTTCTCTGTTCTCCTCACTCACTATAGGAAACACGGCAGTATTATGCTGCTATTCTACGATGATATAGAAAGAGCGTGGTCCTTCCCCGGTCATTTCGGCTCGATTTGTGCAGTAGCCATAATACCTCAACGTGGCTCTACCATGTAAGATCAAAATAGTCAAAATTTAATTTAATTCTTATAAATTTTTAATTTAATTTCAATTTATTGAATTTAATAACTCATTCTATTTGTTACAGTATTCATTAATTAATATTAGTCTTCTGAAACAAAGCGGGGAATTTATAACATTTCGTTCTTTAAACTGCAAAACTAGCGATCTGAGAGGAAACTGTGTCCACAGACGCGCTCTGAAGCATTGATTGACCCGTTAATTCGCCCTAGAGCAGTGCACTGTGGAGGATTGAAAGCAACGAGAAAATGAAGTGGATTTTATTATGCATTTCTATATGTTACGACGTGAAAATAAAAATAAACAAATGAAATAATAAGTTAGATTGACAAGCGAAATAACTTTTTATTAACTGTCAAAGTATTTTTAGAATATGCATTAAAATTATACTAAATAACGTAATTTTTACTCGTTATCAAATTTTAATCTTATCTAGTTAAGGGCCGATTAATCAATTAACAGATAAAAGTTATAACACAGAAAAGTTATAACCAGATAAAATAAGTCAATTAAAAATACAGTTGCATGAATAAAATTGTTATAATGTTTCACTTTTTTATTTAATCAGGTTATAATTTATTTGATGGATAACTTTCAAATATAAAAAATATTTAGCTAAGAGTCTTGTAAAAGAGATTTTATCTGACTTTAAAGTAAATTTAACATAATAAAGTAATCGTTTATTTTTCGTGACGCTATAAAAAGTAGAAAATTAAAATAATTGTATGACGTAAGTCATAATTTATGGCCACCATTATACATCATAGAATTTTAATTTCCTACTTTTTATTTACTATCCAATTGCTATTCGCTTAAAGCTGAAAGCAACCTCTTTACGCAAGCCCTCAAGTTAATGTTTATGTTAACCTGTGCCTCCAAATTAATGTGTGTTCCATCTCGTTAACTTGGAAGCTGGTATTTGAAAAACGAACGAAAAATCGTCTTTCACAAGGAAATTTAATTTAAAATTTTACTACCTTCAGTATAAACAGAAGGTTGTTAAATTGCAACATATAGAAAAACGCAACAATGCTTCCTATAACCGATCGGATTCTAGGTACATATCTCATGTCTCGGCGACTACAATGAACACGTATATATATAGTAAGTATGGTAACGTAATAAAAAATATATTAACGAAAAGGTTCCTTTCACTTATATACCCACTTTTTTATAGTATAAGTGTGGCAAACGAGCACACCGCCGGATGGCAAGTGGTTGCTGTGGCTCATAGAAATCTACACGTATCCTCGATTACGAATCAAAATGCAGATGTTTTCACTACTGAGGAATACGATGAAATGCCTCAATTCCAGTAAAAAGGGTCTCCGGTTCTCTACACTCACCATACGAAACGCAGTACGCTGCTATTTTACAATGGTATTCTGTGACAGTGTGGACTCGCCCCGGTCGAGCTGACTTATTCGTGTTAAAACTATAACATAGCTGCAGCGTGGCTCTACCACGTTAAAAAAATAATGTAATCACGTGCTAATTTAAAAAAAATATTTATTTACTCGTTTAGCGTTTAGTTATATCCCGCGCGGAACAAGTATTTATATCGCCTATCGCAAATTATTTTTCCGGGGCTAGATACAAGCGAATTTCCTGGCGGAGGAAGAGATTTTTAAAACATTCGTCTTCGAAAATTCGGTATTGATTTATTAAGAAAACAAAATATAATATAAAGAGTGGAATAAGTCGTTCCACCGGTTACAATGTGGGTGTCTTCAAGGCAAGAAGTTAATAGACTTTTGTTAAGCTAAGCCAGTGCTCTTTGTCGTTTTCGGCCGTATTACCACTTAACATCAGTTGAGAGTTCACTTACCGTCCGTATCAAGTTCTGGCTTGTAATAGTTGAAGCAAGCCCAATGGTTAAACAGTAATAAAAAAAGACACGACTGCGTAAAAAAAAATATTGAAAAGCGGAAAATTTTCTAGCCTATGTCATTTCCACAGCTAAAGAATCTAACGAGTTAAAATTCATTAAGCCGTTAAGAAATAGACAAACATACATACATAAATACGCTCGAAAAACATTACCTTCTTTCTGTAGCAGTCGGGTAAAAAGGATTTGTTGCGTTGTAGAGGCAACACATAACAACTATATTTAAAAAAAATTTAAGTCATAGGTTACTTTTTTTATAGAATAAAGGTGATTAACGAACACAGTTCACCTGATGGTAAGTGGATGCCGAGACCTATAGACATCTACATATATACTCGATTAAGAATCAAAATGCCGATACGTTGTCACCCCTGAGGACTAAGATGGAATGCCTTGTTA
The DNA here is from genome assembly GCA_018247895.1 of Parnassius honrathi. Taxonomy (NCBI): domain Eukaryota; kingdom Metazoa; phylum Arthropoda; class Insecta; order Lepidoptera; family Papilionidae; genus Parnassius; species Parnassius honrathi. The sequence goes on along the minus strand of DWHP01008606.1, from coordinate 6,469 downwards.
CTAGTAAAAAAGGATCAAATATAAAAAAGGTAAAACAATAAATATTAACATGTAATTGTTTATAGGCCAATATTAATGTAGACACCAAAAGCATTGGAATGCTCAACTGTTTATTCACACATCGATAATTCACGAGCGTCTCTAAGTGCTCTAATATACAGCAATAGTCGAATACCTTCGCGACGGTCCGGCACTCTCATAATTGAATTATGCCGAGAGCAGCAATTCTCTCATGCACTTAACACTGGCTGATTCATGTCTGGATTTACGTAATGAAATACCCTGGACCATGTTTAGTAAAGCCAAGATTTGTATGAAATATGGCAAACGATATATCACTGATACATACATAGAGGGAAAATAAAATAAAAGCGTCGTTATTGCCACGTTGGCGGAGTCGGGAGCAAAAGCTTTGTTAATATAAACATTTTAAAGTTTTTTTTATAGAATGAGGGTGACAAACGAGCACACAGTCCACCTGATGGTAAGTGGATGTTATTGCCCACACACGTCAACATATATCCTTGATTATGAATCAAAAGGTACGTTGTCACCCTTGAGTACTAAGATGAAATGGCTCGTTTCCAGTTAAAAGGGATCTCTGGTTCTCTACACTCACCACACGAAACACAGCAGCATTAAGCTGCTATACGCTGGTACTATATGAGAGCGTGGTCCTACCCCGGTCGGCCGACCCATTCGTGCTTACCACAATATAGCTGCAGCGTAGCTCTACCACGTATAAAACACCGTAGGGATAAAGCAACGACCTGCTTAAGGTCGGAAAACAGCAGATTTTTTTTTATAAAGAGATGATGGTGTAGAGTGCTTTAAAAATATTTTAATAATAAAAATAAATTTTTGTTTGTTAGTATTTCATGCGCTGCCATACCGTTCATCATATCGCGGTAAAACTTTGCCAACACGTAGTTTGCATTTCCACGAAGGTTTTATACATAGTTGGACCCGGTAGGTGGCGCTGTTGTCAAGATCAAGATATGACCCGTGCGAAATAAGACTCACTTTATTACACACTATTCACTATTCTTACGTTTAGACAAAAAAGAAACCATAATATACAAATGTATTTGTACAAATTACTGTAAATACTTGTACGTCACGAATTTCATTAAGTGAACTTATTATTTGTAGAGGTTACGTTATTCAGTTAATCTACATTTCACACAGAACATAATATTTAACACATTCTGCAATCTGACCAGTCCGGTAAGGGCCGGCGATTTCAGTCCAGACTTCCGACACTGACGTTCATCTACAACAGTTCAATGACCAGGTTTATATCTATATAAATAGAATTAAGTGCAACCGAAAAAAAATCCTTAATAATGCTAGACCATCTAAAGATTTTACTACCGCTGGGAATAAAAACGTAATAGTTATAAAAGGTATGTTCTGCCCAATACAATATCTACTATTTAAATAGTGTCGGCGAGCTATATGTTTGAAACACTTTAACTTATAAGAATGCTCCGAAACGAGAAGATATATAACACTAAAATTGAATTGTGTACATCGGATCGACCGGGAAGGACCACCTCGCACAGAATACCAGCGTAAAATAGTAAACATAATGCTGCTGTGTTTTGTGTGGTGATTGTTAACCGTCAACTCCTCTATCAGGCAATAATGGCCTTTTTTATCCCTAAACCTGACTAGTATCTATATCGATACTGATATCGACGACGAATGTATGTGTCTAAGGTCCATAGCGTCCACTTAGCATTAAGTGGACTGTGTGCTCATTTGTCAATTTATTCTATAATAAAGTTATTTTTATTTCTTCACCAGACATTTAAAGATCACAGCTTAACATAAGACCTTCCAAATATATCCGATTTGTTCACACTCGCCGCGCTCAGGGCGAAGTGGTGAGCGCAGAGTTGAAACCCTCACACTTGTAAACCGGCTACCCTTTTTTTTTTTTGGATGTTCTGTCATCAGTCGGTCAGAAAAGCCAATTAACCACAGTCTTTAATAAGCAAGATGCACAACGTGTCCATCTTGCATTAATTGAAACTTTATACTTATTTGAAAAAATAGAAATGGAGACAAAGTAAATCTTCAATGCTGTCAGCATTGAAGTTTCACTTTGTCGTCGCTTTTGACCCTTGAATTTTTGTACGCTTTCGATAATGTCTTTTCCTGATTAGACTGTAACACGAGTGGTCGACAAATTGCGCGTGGGCATGTCTCATGAATGAAATTTGCGAATGCTTCTCTGACATCACTTAGTCATAATGTACCTGAACTATCTGGTCAACGTTCATTCTAACCCGACCGAGACTGAATTGACCATGTCATAGTGTTGCTTGCCTATTAAAAATGTGCATGGTAAAATACATTCGACTGAAGACATACTTCACACCACCTTTTGAAGATTATTTAAATCGGAGAGAATTCCCGGGATTGGTCATTCAGAGATAATTGTATTTATGTCGTTTTTATTTTTTTTAAATAAAAAGTTTTTGACATAGCTATTGTAACACTGTGTAATGCCTTGTAGCATTATCTACCAATCAATTGAAACGTGATAATTTTAAACTGTTACATTTTATTTTTCTCTTTTTAATCTTCATTTTATGATTATCAAATGCAACTAACATCACACATGGCTGCAGCACTAACAGGTCGGCACCACTGGGGAAGGATCCATGGTCGCACGGAATACCAGCGTGAGATATGCTGCTGCTGTGTTTCGTATAGTAAGTGAAGAGAATCAGAAATATAATTTTACGGGTAACGAAGTAGTACATTTTAGTACTCAAAAATTAAAACCTATCAACATTTCGACTCTTAATCAAGTATAGATGAAAGTATTTAACATATCATTCACTTAACATCAAGTGCCGCATCAAGGCTGCTTTAAAAAAACTGTTGATGTTTTTGGAATACAGCTTATTCAATAAAATTAAGAACTTTTGGTAACTTCGTTTTATACACATTACATTAGTAAAAGACTGTATTGGAATTCTAAACTTCAAAATTTAACAGTAATTTAATGTTGAACCGAATTTTTTCAGTTCTTAAATGTGGCCTTTATAGCAAGCAAATTAAATATTTCTTTAAACTGGTCTCGTAGAAAACGTCAAACATTGAAATAGCTGAACTTTGACCGCAAAGCCAGTGGGTTAGAAACAAACCGGACAACAAAAAATATGAGTAACCACTCAAATAAAATTTATACAGTGGGGTAGCTCTGTAGAGTTAAATTCTTTTATTTTCTTTTCGTTTAATGCATTCCACTGTAAAATGAAAAATGGAGCACATGTTCAACAGAACTATGTTACATATAAGCATGTTAAATAATTATGTTACACTTTTTTTATAGAAGAGGGAGCAAGCGAGCATGCGGCTCACCTGATGTTAAGTGACTACCGCCGTCCATGATCAAACACAACACCAGGGTAATAGCAGGTGCGTTGCCGGCCCTTTAGAAATGAGTAAGCTCTTTTCTTGAAGGTCCCTAGGTCGTATCGGTCCGGAAAAATCGTCGTAACTTTATGTTAATGCGTCAAATTCACATACTTTTTTCTTTTTTTACAAACTGTGGTGGTTAACGAACTTACAAGCCTGTGGTTATAAACAAACTTACAAGGTCCATGGCCTGCAATAGCCACTTACCTGATGAACACGAGCCAATCTCAGAGAAGGTGGCTTATAGCGTCGTCACTCTCTGAGGAAATGACTCAGTCTGTAATTATACCGATTCCCTATACCCTTTTTTATTCTTAGAAAAAAGGCTTCGTCGCTGAAGTGATTATGACTTCCTGGTAGTTATAACAAAATTCTTAAATAGGATAGATAATAAACTTAAAAATTACTTGATCCCTTTATTTTACTAACACAAAGTTTTTTGGCATCATCTGACACCGGGTCTGATAAAATACATACAATTAATACTGCCAATCAATCACAAATGTAAAATACAATTTTTTCTTCTTATGGAGTTCTGGGCACATTCTATCAAAATGTGATAAACATCATCGATAACATTGCAAGTTGAACAGTTTGGTGAAGTGGTTTTTCGCATCAAGTATAAAAATATATTGCATGGAATGTGCCCAGATCTGAGTTCCCTATATCCTTAAGATCGAAATACATTCTTTACAATATGATATTTTCTGGAAGATTTTGACACAGCTTAAACCAGCAGAGAATTGGTTACGACAATATACAGTAAATTGGATATTACCATCAGAGCACCATTATTTCTTAAATTTACGCGAACACTACACAAAGAAGTCTGCTGTCTGTGAACATGTTCAAGATCGTCCCCACCATTACATCAGATTTGATAAACCACAAATCCTCGTAAAATAACACAGATTCCTACCAAGGACGATACGCGAGGCTATTGAAATAAAAAAATCGTAATTTCAATAGAGGCGATGGATAGGTGCTGCCGTCTGCTTGGGATCCAAACAAAATTAAACCCAAACCCAAGCATACCACTGCACGACTTCAAGATACTGTAAGTTGGTTCTGCGTAGATCGGACGGAAAATTAATATTCAAAAACCGAAGGTAGCCGGGCTAACTATGACATTGGGACGTCAAACATCTCAGTCCCCCCCCATCACCAAGGGTGCTGTAAATCACCGGAAACGTCGGGAATTAAAAATAAGATAAAATAAGTAAACTAAACGCGATAGAATCAGTAAATATTGTTTTATTCAATCACCATCAGAGCATTTGTTTTAGCGTTTTCGCTTACAGTGCAGACATTTTATACACAAAATCGCAGCAATTTTTATGTATTAAATTCCTACATTTTGGTAATAAGTATTAAACTGCTATTTTACGCTGGTATTCTGAGAAAGTGCGCTCTTTCCGGTCGAGCTCAGCCAGGCGAGCTGCAGCTACGAAATAACTGCAGCATGGCTTTACCAGTTTAAGACGTGTGACGGATTGTAATGATGATGATGAAATCATAACCGACGTGTAGAACTATTCAGTGAAACCATATAATAACATAAACTAACCTCATTCTTATCATAAACCGATAATATGCATAATTTCATTGAAACATAAGTCTTTACAGCCAACAGAAATTATCTTCAGACGCATTAGCAAACGAGGACGTAATTTGATTTGCAGGCGTACTGCAGTTACAGCTGGATTTAATTTTGGCCTTTGTATCCCTCTTACGGATTCATTTGGTATGAGAAGTGAGTCAGAGGAAAAGAACAGTTAAGGTTTGTTCCCAACGGGCAGCCAAATTATCTATTACAACCGGCGATGAATGTTTTTAAACTTACATTAAAGTGATGTATTTCATTACACGTACAATAAATTTCAATTATAATTTTGAATGGAAGTAATGAAAAATGGGTGTTAAATTAGACTTTAGCTATCATGAGGTATGATTCTAAAATACTGCTGACGTAAGTAGCACTAAGCAGTGGCACCTGCAAGTAAGCTAAAAAGCCTGGCATGTTCTATTAATCATAAATTGATACGAGATAATATTAAAATTTCACGCGCTTATGATTATAAATGACGAATCAAACGCCGAACCGAGACATAGTTCACCCATCTCGCTTCTTACTTACTGAAATAATGTATACAAATAAACAATCAATGGAGTCGGTTTATATGGGATTCGTGCATTAACTATAATTATGTAGTGTTTTTCGGAGATTAGTAGTAAATGAGTATGATTTGGCGCAACAAGTGTTTCTTTCAAGGTTTATTTATTTCATTAAACTTTGTTGCACAAAAATGTACAAAGGCGGACCTAACGCCTAAAACGTTCATTCTATTGCCTATGTAGTTCAATAAAAATGTGTTAATCTTGATAGTTAAACTCTATGTTAGCAATGGAGAAAAATTTGACGTAATTTCTTTCCCATTAGCAGCATATTGGTAATTAGTGTCGTAACAGCAACAGGAATAGGAAACGATAATTATAGCAAAATTCAAGAAAGTTGATGGTACTAACATCATCCATACCAGGTAGGTATAAAACTTAAAAAATCGGGCTTGCTCCTAATGTCAGGAGGCTGGGCACGCCACTGACGGCCTCGTTAGTAGCGATCGTGGGCAAAAAAACAGATGTAGTGGTGCCGGGTTCGTTTATTGAATTAATACGTCAAGAAATTCTCAGTAGCACTTTGCCTCGAAAGCACGTAAAGCCATTGGCCTAACCTCTTTCCGGTCGTGTCGGATTGTAGTCCCATGGGACTATGAGAGTGAGGAAATGAAGAACGCTTGCGCAAACACTCGTGCAATCTAATCCTGTCCTGCGTAGATGGCTAGGCTCCGTTGAGGCTGGCCGCCAAACCCGCAAATCCCGCACTTACGCATTCACAAGTAAGCAGATTTGTATTGAAGTCCTTTTCGCAATGCACTTAAATTCGTATGAAATCAGTTTAACCGTTTAAAACGAAACCGATATGAGTTCCGGGTGTTCGTGTTTGTATATATGAAGTATACGTTAATATATATAT
>DWHP01008605.1:0-10491 GCA_018247895.1 Parnassius honrathi | reverse complement strand
GTGACAACGCATCTGCATTTTAATTCGTAATTGAAGATAGATGTAGATGCCTATGGGCCACAGCAACCACTTACCACTTACTATCAGGTGGACTGTGTGCTCGTTTGTCACCCTGTCCTATAAAAAAAAAAGCTTCATACTGTTGTGTTCGTATCCATTCGTATCGTTCCTTTGTATATATCGCATGGTGAGTTTAGAGAACTGGAGACCCTTATTACTGATAAGGCATTTCATCTTAACGCTTAAGGGTGACAACGCATCTGCATTTCAATTTTTAATTAAAGATAGATGTAGGTGACTATGAACCACTGCATCCACTGACCATCAGGTTTACTGAGTGCTGTTTTATCACAGATGAGTGCTTTTTTTTAAAATAACCACTCTCTCACAGAATAACAAGTCAAAAGATCAGCTTAATACTTTGTTTTTATGGTGAGGTTAGAGATCCGCAGACCCTTTTAAATGGTAACGAAACGTTTTATCTTAGTCCTTAAGAATAACAAAACACCGTCATTTTGACTTTTAATTTAGGATTGATGTAGGTGTCTATGGTCCACCGAATTCTCTTACCATAGGTGGTCCGATATCACGTTAGTCACCTATCATCTGTAATAATAGCCTTGCTAAAACCGGTTTTATGTTAAATCTTTATCCGTACATTCTTTACAGGTATTATTCCTCGTACGGGAGTAATAATAAAGAGCGTTCATTGTGATAGATGCGATAAACGTAATGCATCCCATCAACTATGACAAAAAAGGGTTTATCTTCGTAGCAATGAATTATTCTAGATTATTCTTAAATATATTGATAAAAAACTAAAACACATTGTCTTTTTATATATGTTTACTTTTTTAAATTTCGTAAATTTCTTAACGATATTTAAAATTACATTTGGCACGTATCGCAATTTCTAAAGTAAAAAAGGGCAAGCGCAAATTGGATTTCGTTCTATTAGGGTTCCTCTCATATTATGACCAACTAACTATGAACTAGCCCGTCTCAGTGATCTCAGGTGTTAAGATACAGCCTATATACGCCTCATAGCTGGGTACAAGGCTCTTCACAAATCTGAGAGGGTTTTAGAGCTCCGCGTTGTCCCAATGCATGTTGGCGAACTTCACATTTCTTAAAATATTTTATTTTATTTCTCAGACATGCAAGTTTCGTCAAGATTTTCACTTCACCGCTGAGCACGTGATAAATCAGCACTTAAAATTGTAGTTAACAGTTTTGCCAAGCCCTTGAGCTACCTCGGCTCTAGGTGTATTACGTACTAAACCCAAATCATACGGGGTCGTGATAGCTAAAGAAAGCATTGCATACTCCAGCTATAAGCTGAATATATACTGTTGAACGCTCTGTATATGGATGAAAAATGAAACACATTGTCGTTTTATTTGACCTCACCTTACAAACAACAGTGTGTATAGATGTATTCAGGATTCATTTTTTAAAACTGTATAAGGTACGTAATATACAGAAACTTCAGTAACTTGACTAGTTTAGTTTTAGACATAGAACCTGTAACAAAAGCGGTCACAAAGTGACAACATTGATGACCGCCACTTCTAAAGATTTAAAGATAAAAAGAATAAAAATATGTACGCACTCAACTCAATGAGCTCTAAGGCAACGACGCCTCATAATGTAAAAATATATGTCGGCTCATTTTCCATGTATGTGTTAAAAAAAAATTATTCAATGTTCAATTTTCGGGTCGATATACTACATCATATGTTTGCACACCAGGTCTGTAATTATAGCACTATCCGAGGTCCGAAGAGAGGGGGCGGACACGGTAATCTTTAAATCGGACCACTTGTTCTATCACTGGGATGCGACCATTTGTCCCAAGGAGGTGATTTATTAGCTACGAGTCTAGTCAACAACGTTGTAATGATTGGGAGTGTGTCGACAAGTGTTGCTTACCTGATACTCAGAATCACCAAACGGAACACACTGAAGGTCATACAGGTTTACTTGCGTAACCTCGGCACATTTCGATGAGGAGGTGAAGAAAATATACGAATAAATCTCAAAACCTACTATACGGTGTTGATGGGAGACTTCAACGCAAAACTAGACACAAGAGAAACCGGTAAGCTAAAGGTAGGGAAATTTTGAATAGGGCAACGGAACCCACTGGACCAGCAGCTGCCCGAATTCACGGAGAAAGAGGGACTCTTTATGATGAATATTTTTTTCCAGAAGCGGCCCCATAAGAAGTGGACCTCGTCAAGCCCCAATGGTTCAACAAAAAATGAGATTGACTTCATTATGGCTACCAGACGCAAACTGTTCATTGATGTATTTGTGATCGCGAGGGTGAAAACTAGCAGCGAAAGGTTAGAGGCATACTGAACCTAAACGTTAAGTTGTGGAGGTGTCGTCTGATTAAATTAATGCTCTGACCCCCTCGTGCGCTAATCCAGGGTCCAGAAAATTTTCAGCTCGAATTACAGAACCGTTTTCGGTGCCTAGAAGACTGCAATACAGTGGACGCTGTTAGAATCGTCGGTGATCGACCTCTTTCCGATCGGCTTGACTCACTGTCACTGCGAAGAGATGTTGAATCTCTTTGCGCATTTTATCGCGTTTACGCCGGGGAGTGCTCTGAGAAATTGTTCGGACTAATTCCAGCCACACGATTTCACCATCGTACATCACGACAAAACTCGCGATACCATCCATACCATCTGGATGACTGGCGGTCCATCACTATGTGATATAAAACAAGTTTTCTTCCTCGCACAACTTCCTAGTGGAATCGACCACTACCAGAGATTTTTCCGGACCGATACGATTTAGAGTCCTTGAAGAAAGAAGCCTACTCCTTTTTATGAGCCCCCCAACGCAATTGCAACTCCCATGGTTTGCAGTTGTACATGGGCGACGGTAATTACTTACCATCGGGTGATCCGTATGCTCGTTTGCCCCCTTTTCTATAAAAAGAACGATAGGAATGATAAACTCGTGGAAACTGTCCATGCGGTCGAAGTTTTGGAAAATCCGCCGCAAAAGAACAAAAAAACTCTCCGATCAAACTCTTAATCTCATGGCCGTTAGACGGAAAATGAAGCAGCAGCCATCAGCAAATTTGACAGTATATAGAACAGACAGATAAAAACATACGGCGGAACTTACGCAACTTCAATACAGTTTGTATTGAAAAAGCGATTGAGCGGAACTAAAGCTCTAAAGTCTTTACCGGAGATATGTCTGCCAGAAAGAGCCAAATACTGAACCTTAAGACTAAATTTTGCAGCATCTTATCCGCGACACCTGAGACTTAGAGTGAGATTGAGAGGTTCTTCAGGCAGCTGTGCACGTCATCTTTGAAGCTACACGCAAGTGTAAGTAACGATTCAAAAGCAAGTCTTATTCTACACTATTTTTATGATATACCACGTCAGTCTGAGCGAGATTAGAAGGGGTATCCAGCACCTTAAAAACGACCTAAGATGAAATTACAGGAGGGCTTCTGAAAGCGGATGGTAAACCGGTACTTGAAGTCCTTTAGAAGCTCTTTAATTCCGTCCTCCACGGTGGCACTACTCCGGAGGCGTGGAGCGAAAGTGCGGTGGTCTTGTTTTTCAAGAAAGATAACAACGCTCTCTTGAAGAAATATAGACCAATTTCCTTTCCAAACCGCGACTAAGTGGTGTTTTCGAGAGTCTTTACGAATCGTCTCGCAGACAGACTTGACGACTTCCAGCCCCACACAAGTCAGTTTCCGAAAAAGGTTTTGTACCATTGACTACATGCATACCCTTTGGCAAATTGTACAGATGGCTGAAGAGTACAATCTGATACTTTGCCTGTTGTATGTAGACTATGAGAAAGCCTTTACATTCGTCGAAATTAGGACGGTGCTACAGACCCTTCAGTGGCGCCAAGTTGACTGTAGGTATATTGAAGTTAATAACTAATTTTCTATTATTTTTCACCTTAACTTAATGTTATATACTCATTGTTTGTAAGAGCGGTGCTTCCTAGTACAAGCGAATTCTTTGCTTAAAAGGGAGCTCCCACCATAATATGCTACGTAATAGATTAATTTATGCAATAAATAATTTGAATTTGAATTTGAAGTGCTTGTACAGTTGGGCTACGATAGCTATCCGTGTACAGAATCAGTGTACGAAATCTATCCAACTGCAGAGAGGTGTGAAACCGGGTGTCGTTGTATCTTCGAAACTCTTCACCGCTGCATTGGAAGGCATTCTCAAGCTACTTAACTGGAAAGGAACGTTATTAACATCAATGTGGAGGACATCACTCATCTTCGATTTACTAACGTTATAGTCTTTATGGCTAAATCGCAGGAATTGCAAGTGATTTTATATAATGGGAAGTATACGCTCCACGGTAAGAGCATTAACACTAGAAATGTAAAGGAATAAAATGTGTTTAAAATAAAGTTGCGAAAGTTATTTGAATAAAAGTTTTAAGAATGTCCTCAAAGTTTGCTTAAATATTGATTTATTTTAGTGCTTTGTATAAATGTTATCGTAACAGAAATCAACCTTATTTTAGCAGAACTTTCATGTATCTTTCCCAGAATATTTACTCTGGCAAGGATATACGTGGGTTGTCACCACCGAGGACTAAGATGGAATGATTCATTTTAAGTAAGAAGGGTTCTTTTTTATAGAATGTCTCTACATTTTAAACGTGCACACAGTCCATCAGTTCGTAAGTGGATGCTGTGGCACATACGAATCTACATTTATCTTCGATTATGATTCAAAATGCAGGTGCGTTTTCACCCCTGAGGACTACAATGGAATGCCTCGTTTACAGTAAAAAGTGTCTCCGTTTCTCTGCACTCATCATACGAAATACAGCATCACTGGGCTATTTTTACGGTGGTATCCCGAGAGAGCGTAGTCTTTCCCCGATTGAGCCGACCCATTCGTGCTAGAACCATAATATCCCTGCAGCGTGGCTCTAGCAAGTTTAAACGTTCTACGTTCACAATATTAAACAAACAACTTTAAGCTTTTACTTCACGCGGGTATTCTCTGCCTTATTGAAATAATTACTTCTTATGTATACTTACACGAATACCACGCAATGAATAAAGGATATGTAATGGAATGAATAAAAGAAATGTTGATTCAAATGCGAGTTTTATACAATATTGTTATATTGACTTCTAAGCTCTTCGTACATTATGATTTGAATATGTTACTAAGTGAGTGTTAACGGCTTAAGAATTGCAATGAACCGCAATGGTATTAGCTTGGGACGGGACTAGTGCTGTAAGCACGCAAGGGTATCCACCTGCGATGTATTCATTAAAATTTCCGGATTGCTCCTTGGGGAAAATTTAATCCTACGAACGTGAATAATTTACGGATACATTGAGGCGTGTGTACGCATGTGTATGTATATAAGTACGTGTTTAAGTGGAAAATTTTCAAGTTATAAAAAAAATTAATTTGTTTTTTATTCGCATTCTTGAATAGACCCTAAAGCTACATTGCTAGGCGATGTCCGGTGGGGAAGTTCAACGGGTAGTAGGGAGGATTTGCAAGAAAGAAAACAAAAACCATCAATAGAAAACGCTTTAATCATGGGTTGTGTTGATCGTAGTAAAAATAATAAGCATTTTCTTTATAAGCGTCAGCCAAAATTTAATATCAAGCATGAAGGGGGTATGTGAGTGGTCCGAGTGATATCTGCAAAGAGGAAACTAGGAGGCTATTAACCATATTAGCAACTATGCTACGCTGGGCTGGCGGATTTACAAATGCAGTTTATTTTTATTTTTAAGTGCTATGTTACTAAAAACACGTTGCTATACATCTCCTGTTTTGTTTATCTCTGCTACCTATTACAGCATGCACGGGAATATATGGGGTAGTGGATATTCTTACACCGCCACTTCACGATTTGATGGACATCTACTTATATCTATTTGCCATAACGAATCAAAGCACAGATACAATCGGATAGAATCGGGCATGTCTATTTTCGATCCCAAACTATACTCTCATATCTTAATATATTTCTTTGAATATCTATTTTATTGCAGAACATTTAACAACGACTATATATATTTAAATTACAAAAATATCATCGAATTTAAACGATGTAATTTGTACAAGTCCTTTCACGTACATTGCGCTATTGATTAGAGTAAAAGACAAATACTTGTGCTGAAACTCAGTGTTCTAGCAATCAATTATCGACTAGCATAAATATAAGCATTCACTGAAATATGCAAGCAATCTGTTAGTATGGTTTTAGTACGCTACTTTTTTTTCACTCAAGAGCTTATTGTGAAACTTTCGGTGTACTTTATGACGTACGAAACCCCGAAATAACTTGTTAGAATGTCAGCAGACAGCAGACAAGATTCATGCACTAATTATTTAAGCAATAAGTAAATTACATACACTATATTTATTACAATATTTAATATAGCTACCACTTCTACGCGGTGAACCGCCAGGAACGCCGGCTGCGTGTCCTCGCTGAAATATTTTCTCCGGCGGAAACAACCAGTTGCAAATACATTTTCTTTAGAAACTTAACCGCTGGGGTCTTTTATCTCTGAGATGGGAAGCTGCCAAATTTGTTTTCCTTTGCCTTGCTCTTAAGAGACAAAAGTAAGTCGAAGATGCTCCTGTCATCGTATCTACGTATTCCACAGGGCTCTTAAACCAAAGGTGGATTTTTAGACGAAAGAGGCCTTCGGATACAATCATATAATTATTCATTTTTTTATAAAATTTACGTGACGGACTAACTTACATACTACCTGGTGGTAAGCGGCTACTGCGGCCCATGGGCACCTGCAACCAACGTTAATAAATATGGCTATATATGCGTTCTGAGGACTAGGATGGAATTCCTTACAACTGATTGTACTGATCGTTGTATGGATATTTATAATCTTAAGACCAGAACAGAACAGTACACACACCACTATTGGTGGCAGGAGGACTCCTACATAAAAAGGAGTCCTACTAGTATTAAAATTGATAGAGCTATATTATTGCTGTAAGACAAATGGGTTGGATCGACCAGGAAAGAAACACCCTTTCACAGAATACCAGCGTGAATACGACTCCGAGGCACAGATGTTCTGCAATGATTACAACGGAACTGAATGAAGAATAACGGAACAAGTATTTGTATGGTCTATAAAAATAATTCCGAACGGCATGTCTTTATGAAGTTTATCTTTATAAACTTAGCTACAACTTAGCAACTAGCTTAATGCTGCCATGCTTCGTATGGTGAGTGTGGAGATTCGGGGACCGTTTTTACTGGAAACGAGATATTTAGTCCTCAGGTAAGATACATCTGCACATCTGCATTACGATTCTAAATCTATGATAAACGTAACCGCCTTTGGGCCACATCGTACATTTAGCATCATGTGGACTGCATGCTCGTTTGTCCCCTTTACTCTTTGAACAAATATTGGTTTAAATCGATTTGGGTTACAGAAATAACTTAAGCTTCTGTCTATGTCTTTGTATATATATTTGTCTGAACTCCCTTGGAATGCATGGAAGTTTTTCCGAATTGATACGACGTGTGGACGTTCAAGAATAGAGTTCACTCTACTACTACAGTTACTAAACAACAACATTAGCACCTATGGGGGTGCATAATTTAATAAACGCGATAAAAGCCATAAAACTAGTTAAAGTTTTCTTGAATTTCCTACAGTTACTCCCATGACACTTACGGAACTGAATAGGGTGGTGGATAATTAACTGAGCTACTAATCAAGAAGGGTACTAGGTATAAAGAGAGCCATAGCAATTATTTTGAAAAATTACACATAGAATAACACTTTTTCTGTATTCTGCACTCCTTTAAAATCTTCCTGCTACAATACTTATCTCCTAGGGAGTCACCATTGCATGCATCAAGCTTCGATATGCAAATCAGGTCGGTGGAATATTTTTTATAGGATAGGGTGACAAACGAGCACACAGCCACCACCTGATGGTAAGTGGTTACTGTGGCCCATAGACATCTACATCTATCCTCGATTACAAATTACGCAGATGCGTTGTCACCCCTGAGAAATAAGGTAGAATGTCCCGTTTCCATTAAAAATGTCTCCAGTTCTCTACACTTACCATACAAAACAGCATTTAGCTGCTATTTGTGCTGTAATTCTTCCAGTGCGTGGCTCTTGTCCGGTAGAGCCGACTCATTCGTACTACAACCATAATATAATTGCAGCGTGGCTGTACTATGGGAACGACGGGTAACCACTCGATATGTTTACCGCACGCCCCACACCACGCTCTCTACTTAAGTATTACACCAAGCATTACGGTCGCCAAAAACTAAATAACATGTAGCATCATAGGATAAATTGAAAACCATAAATTGTTAATGGTCATTGAAATTGTTGTAATAAACTGCTGTTTATGGGTTCAGGACCGGTCATGAGCTGTGTCAACGCAAGCGTTTCTATCGCCTGCAAATAAATGAACTTGAGATTTATTATACTTTTAAGCACGCGTTTGATTACCCGCGGCGCATGTTTTCGTTGGAGATATTTCGGTTACGATAATGGTTCTCAATTTGAATGGAGACAGTTCTTCAATTTATAGGATGCACTCTAATGTTATTTACCGATTTTATCACTGCATCAGCAAAAAACTTGTTTAACGAACAAATTCTATATATTTGTTTTACATTATTTTTTTTATATATTTACTGGCAATGCTATTAACATTACTGATATTTTCTTGAACCACTGCGTGTTTGTGATTTACGACAGTTGTCAAATGGCGGACTCGAACCCACGACCTTTTGAGTATGCGGTCCGTAATATAGCATTAGGCTACTGTCGCATCTACAACATAAAAATGACGATGATGAAAGTATTAAAAGTAATATTAGAATTAAAAACGGAGCTAACGTTCGATTTAAACGCCGAATGTCACGTATGACCAACTTTAAAAAAAAAGTTAGCCATATTACCATCACCACACGCACACGGTTATCTCCGCTGAAAACTAAAATGGAAATCCTTACAACCTCTCTTTAAACTTCGAATTTATGAAAAATAGCGTGAACGATATTCGTGTAGTTTAAGAACATCCATTAATCCATATCGTTTTTTACGTGGTAGAGTCATGGTCGTAACACAAATGGATCGGCTCGGCCTGGCAAGGAACAGGCCCTCACAGAGTACCAGTGTAAAATAACATTGAGTGTAGAGAGCCGGAGACCGTTTGTACTGCAAACGAGTAATTCCACATTCTATTCCTCAGGGGTGGCAACGCATCTGAATTTTGATTCCAATTCGAGGATAGATATAAATACATATCATTTTTTACGTTGTAGAGTCATGGTTGTAACACAAATGGGTCGGCTCGACAAGGCAAGGACCACGCCCTCACGGAGTACCAGCGTAAAATAACACTGAGTGTAGAGAACCGGAGATCGTTTGTACTGCGAACGAGTAATTCCATGTTCTATTCCTCAAGGGTGGCAACGCATCTGAACTTTGGTTCTTAATCAAGGATAGATGTAAATACTTATGAGACAAAGCATCCATTTACAGGTGCGTTGTATTGTGCTCGATTGTTACCTTTATTTTATAAAAAAAATCACTACACAATACAGTAGAAAATTCTACCGTGGTGGTAACTTTTTGTAAAATAAAATAAAGAATAAAAACGTAATGATAACGGATCCTCTTTTTAGTAACAAGTCATTTTATCTCAGTCTGCATTAATTATTGCTCACAACGTCTCTGTTATTTAAATCTAGGTTAGGTTGATAGAGGGTTCTTTATCTCATTCAGTTGTGTGAAAGAATACAATTAGATTAAGTAAGGACTCATGAAAGAGGCATCGAGTTGATTGTCCTCAATATTTAATTTTATTTATCTTCATCATAATGATAATTATTACAGCCATATTCAAGTCCAATGGTACGTACGTACGTAGGCACACCGAAGAAGCCCACAGAATACGATTCTGAGCCATCTACATCTATCAATTGCTTGTGACCACCCTACTCTTCACTTAATGGTAGGAGTCTGTCACTCGAGAATTTTGTATGTCACACATGAGGAATTCCTTACGGTGTTTTTCTTCACTGCCAAGCACATAGAAAATGCAAATTATTATATTGGTACTGTTTTTTTTTATAGAAGAGTAGGCAAACGAGTATACGGTTCACCTTATATTAAGTGACTACCGTCACTCATGAACATCCGCAACACCAGGGTAATTGCAGCTGCGTTGCCGGCCCTTTAAAAAGGAGTAAGATCTTTTCTTGAAGGTCCCCAGGTCATATCGGTCCGAAAAAACCGCCGGTGGTAAACTATTCCACAGAGAGTTCGTACGCGGAGGAAAATTCCTTGTGAAACGTACAGTTGTGGACTGCCAAGCATCCAGATGGTGTGGATGGTATCGGTACGTTTGCCGCGTAGTGCGTTCACGAAATTTGGCGGCTGGGATTAATCCGAACAATTCCTCAGAGCACTCACCATGG
>DWHP01008604.1:0-10491 GCA_018247895.1 Parnassius honrathi | reverse complement strand
TTTCAAAACTCAAATGTACCAGCTAAATGAATTTATAAATTTGAATTTGGAATTCTTAACCAAAGAGAAGATATTTCGGATCGAATAGGTCATTACGACAAAACGCTAATTTCATAAGTAATACTGGGTGTATTTATTATAAAGTGTGCCACACGGAATTTTATATTGAAGTGAAGCAGCATTAACAGACAAATCGTCGTTGGTGATTTTCTCTATTGCTTCTTCAATTATCTTCTCTGTATAATTTTTTTAATAGAGGGTACCCGCTGCCTTTTTGTAGGTTCGAACCGTGAGGTAGGTAAAACAAAACAAGAAATAGAGGTTAACTTGATAACGTGTACATTACTCCTATAAGATTGGGAACAACCACCATTGGGGTGAAATTGATAACTATCAAAGTCGCCTCGTATACTCTATCAATGTACCGCCGGTAAAGTGTTCATGAAAAATAAAATGGCGGCCGTAAACAAAAAATGTAAACATGCTCTTAATCTTAAAAAAACGTACAATTAAAACAGCGAAACACTACAAACCAAACATTAATACTTACGGTTGTACCACTGAAGTTTTTAATGCTATTTTACACTAAAGTTTAACAATTAGGTATTTATTTGGTTCTGACAATAGCTAATAGTCGACGCTTCGGCAAGATATGGCCATCATGTCTGTCTGACCAACAGAACAAACAAAAATTTGGGTTCGTTATGTATCACGAATTAAATCCGAAAAAACTTACCAGGTTTAGCTATGATCAAAGTTACCCCAGTTCCCAAAGTAACCCCGTTTTACGGTATTAGAAACAAAAATAAAGAAATATTGATGTGTCGAAAACATAAATCAGAAATCTAAAATGTGTAAATTCAACACAGCGAATCGGGTTTGTAGTAGTAGTGATAATACGACGTAATTGCTTGTACGAGTATGTGTGCTCCCGGCGACACCGATACAAACACACCACGTACAAAATAAAGTTGGCAGCCATTCTATTGTGTATTATAGTATTCTATGGTCAGGAAGGAAGTAGGTTTATTCCTCAGAGCGTCTATTCTCTGAAGCTGGGATTGTCTACGAGAAGAAAAGGAGTACTACTATTCTACTCCCTGAAAATGAAGAAAAAGTAGTCTTTCTCAACCATTATTTTCCTCTTTAATTGCGATAATTCGAGTGCATAGACATTAATTTATTCTCATAGTTCTTTGTTTTTTAATTTTTATAATATGAAAGTTGATTATGTACCTACGACTACTTCAATGATTACAAGAAAAAAATTTAATTATAAAATAAATATTTTCATTTTACCAATTATCTGACTACAACAATACATTTTACTTATGTATTCGATATTCGGACGAGTAGTATCTAGATATTCGGTGTTCATCCGAATAGGATAAAAATGGTCGAATAGGCCGAATAATAAATAACTCGACTCTCGATGACGGTGGAACACACCGACGACCATCTCGCGGTGTGAGTGTTCCATGCAGGATGTACGATTTATAAAGCGCTCGGTTCGCAAAGCACTCCTCTCCCTGGACGTCAGCAAGTCGAGTGGGCCTGATGGAGTCCCTCCCATTGTGCTGAAGACGTGTGCTCCGGATTCGGCACTGGTTTTAACGCGTCTTTTCCGATACTCCTACTCCCAAGGCGTAGTCCCGAGTTCTTGGAAGATAGCTTTGGTCCACTCGATCCGTAAAAAAGGCGACCGCTCAGAACCGTCCAACTACAGGTCTATCGCTATCACCTCCTTGTTCTCCAAAATAATTGAGACCGTTGTAAACTGCCAGCTCATGAGGATCACCAGCTGATTAGTGACCACCAATACGGTTGCCGTCGTGGTAGATCAGCTGGTGATCTTCTAGTCTACCTGACTCATAGATGAGCGTGGGCAATAGAGTCCAAGGGCGAGACATTGGCCGTTAGATTGAACATAGCGAAGGCCTTCGATCGGGTCTGGCATACAAGGCTTTTTTCGAAGCTCCCTTCCTATAGGCTTCCCGAAAAATTGTGCGATTGGATCACTAGTTTTCTTGCTCATCGGAGCATCAAGATCGTAGTAGACGGTGCATGCTCTGATTACAAGCTTGTTAACGCTGGTGTTCCACAAGGCTGCGTGCTATCACCAACGCTGTTTCTTCTGCATATCAGTGATATGTTGCAAACTGGTAACATTCATTGCTATGCAGACGACAGCACTTTTGATGCCTTATATCTATATGGCTGTGCCAATATTTCTCTGGAAAACGTCGCCGAGTACCGGAACAAACTTGTGTCTGAAGTCAAGTCTTTGCTGAACAAAGTCCCAATCCGAGACGACTAAATGTAGTCCAATTTATTCCCCAGAAGACACAAGTTTCCGCGTTAACCGCTAAAAAAAACCCCTTCATCGTATCTGTTTAGTTTGGAGGCACCCTCGTGCCTCAGCTATCATCGGAATCCTCGGCGTCGACATATCAAATAGTGTGTAGTTTCGTGGTCACTTGGAGGGGAAGACCAAATTGGCCTCTGAAAAGCTTGGCGTGCTTAGCACAGCGAGACAGTATTTCATGCCGGCACATCGCTTGCAACGTTACAAGGCACAGATTCGGCCTTACATGGAATACTGTTCTCATCTCTGGGCCGGGGCACCCTGGTGTCAGGTCCTTCCACTTGACCCCATTCAGCGCAGAGCGATTCGAATCGTCGATCACCGATTTCTTTTTGATCGGCTCGATTCACTGGCGATACGTAGGGATGTTGCCTCCCTTTGCGTTTTTATCGTATCTATCACGGGAAGTGTTCTGAGGAATTGTCCAGATTTGTTCCAGCCGCCAAATTTCACGAATGCACATCGCGTCAAAATACACGATATCATCCTCATCATCTGGATGCTTGGCGATCACCACCATGCGTTTTACTTTTTCTTCCTTATACAATTTCTCTGTGGAATCGTTTACCACCGGCAATTTTTCCGGATCGATACTACTTAGGGACCTTCAAGAAAAGAGCTTACTCCTTTCTAAAAGTAAAATGGGTCTCCGGTTCTTTACACTCACGAAACACAGCAGCATTAAGCTGCTATTTTACGCTGGTATTCTATGAGAGCGTGGTCCTTTCCCAGTCGAGCTGACCCATTCGTGCTACAAGCATAATATAACTGCAGCGTGGCTCTACCGCATAAAAAATAATTGTCAAACTAGAGTGATATATTTTCGCGTAATGTCAACGCCAGCGGAAATGTACGGTTAGACCGTACAGTAAATATATTATGATATATTTATTATGAATACCAATAGTTTTATTAGTAATTTGCAAAGATTATTTAGATTAGTATAGTAATATTGCTTTTAGTTGTTATATTGGTTTGTGCGTGTGTGCAGTCGCGACGTCGAAGCATAACCCGAACGCGCTACGCGCGCTGGTGGGCGGGCTGGCGCAGCTGCGCGAGGCGGAGCGGCGCGCGTGCTGGGGCCGCCCGCTAGGCTCGCGCGCACTCTGGCGCCACCACGACCGTGCCATCGCGCGCATCACGCGTACCGCGCAGGCCGTGCGCATGCAGGAGGTATGCACCGCTGCCACCGCACTTACGGGACCTCCCGCTCGGCTCGCGCGCACTCTGGCGCCACCACGACCGTGCCATCGCGCGCATCACGCGCACCGTGCAGGTTATGCGCATGCACGAGGTACGCTCCGCTGCCACCAGCTGCCACTGCACCGCCCGCTTGGCTCGCCAACTTGCGTTGGAGCAGAACGGTGGTCATATCCTTGTCTTAAAATCATATCAGAAACGAGGCAGGGCCTGTACCTGGCATTGGGACTTAACGTTAACTTGAATATTCCTAACAATTCCGATTCTTGAAAATATTAGTAACGTCTTGGTAGCATCCACGTGTACCTTTAACGGATTTCCGGACTCCTAAAATCGTGTTCAGCGGGAACTAAATGAAAACGTCTCTCATTAACGACTGCGCTTAACTATCGCCATCTGTGACGAACATCGCTTATCACCATAACTTTGGAAGCTTAAAAGCTGTTGCGCGAGGCCGGGCGGATAAGCTGACGCGGCCATCTATCAGCAAAAAAATTTTAGCGGGACGCAATCTATATAAATAAATTGATAAATGTTTGCAGTTGTGAAAAACTATTGGATAGATTATTAGTTTTATTTCTTAGAGCTCGTGTCCTTAACAAAAAAATTTATTGCGATATATAAAGTTATTGAAGTTTTAAGAAACAACGATTTTTATAAGTACTACGTGTTCGATGATGCGCGTTTTCTTAACGCGTTAACCGTTATTAATTATTAACAAATATATAAATTGAACTATAACTTTGCTGAATATTGCTAACTAGCTGTTTTTTACACGGTCAACCTCTGACTCGGATAATTTATATATTTTAGCTACAAACGAAGCAACGCATAACATTGTGTACAGACATTTTGTAAGCAAAGTGTATTTATATTTGCGATTTTTTTTTGATGAACAAATATCGATTTTTATATATTATATTTCAGTTCTAAATAATATACAAGGAGTATGGAAAACTTTTACTGATTCTGTATTTTTAAGATACTAGCGAAAATAAGGGGGTGGGTATGGGGAGCGACATTTTCTACTATTGCGGCACCAGTCAGCAGGATTCCATGATACGACATTAATTTTCCAGTCCGGTCCATTGTACTTAAAAACGCTAATGATGTGTTGTGACAGTAGATTATTTTTAACCGTTATTTTCGTTACAGCCAGGACCAGAGGTAGTGCCAAAGCTCCACGACCTTCCCGAAGAGTGCATCAGAGAGATTATGTTAAGGATATCGGACCACAGGGATTTAGACGTAAGTAAATTAGATAGCACAGACAGACTTGTGTCTACACATCTTATACATATGCCGTAACCCGGTTACCCGATTAGGCGTTTAACCCTTTAGTTTAATCTCTTGTACTATTATTTATTCTGTGGTTTAATGAAGGCCTCTTACGGTATATGGTACATCTGACAACACTAGATCAATAGTTTAATTCCTTTTCTCTGCCACAGCAACGATAACTTCATTTTACAAGATAGCGTCAACAGCTAGTGTAATAATGCCGCGTAAAAAGGCTAAATATTTAGTGAAAAATTAATTACAAAATATATGTAATAATATATGGATAATTATTATTTTTTAATTGACCCATTTTTGTAAACAAGTATCACACCCTTACTCCTATAAAAAAATGTAGGAATAGAGGTGTTGTCAAACGAGGTCACAGTCCACCTGATAATAAATAGATATTGTAAGTGTAACCCATAGATATTTATCCCTGATTAAGAATCAGAATATAGATGTGTTGTCACAAGTACTAAAATTGAGTGTCAAGTTACCAGTAACAGAGGTCTCCGATTCTTACCACTAAAAATACAAAACACTGCAATATTATGTGGCCATTTTGTGAGAGCGCGGTCCTTTCCCGGTCGATACAACCTTTGCGCTGCAACTGTATAGACCGTGTAGATATAGAAAGAAGAAGAAAGAAAGAAAGAGATATTTATTTGGCCATTTCTTAAAAAATTAGCAATAAATACATAAAACATACATTATGTTTAAGTATTCTTATAATTAGACTTAATTATAATGAAAATAAGAATTAAAAATGTGGTAGTTGATTCTCTTACACTGGTGAATTAATTAAGTTTTTGTAATAATTTGTTTGTAATAAACATTATATGACTTGTAATAAACATAAGAGCTGTTGTAGTTCGGTGCCTTAGCATGCGCTGTAAATTTCACAGTACGCGAGTAGCCCGGGTTCGATCCCTGCTGGCACTAATGGAATTCTTAATTGCAATGTTAAGTGCTGATTTACCACGTACTTGGCGGTGAAGGAAACCTGCAAGTGTGAGAAAGAAGAAAAATTTTTTTTTCGAAGACGTGAATTTCGCCGACACGCATTGGCGCAACGCAGCGGAAATTTCCTTGCCCTAATACCCTCTTAGAAATTATAAAAAACCTGTGCCGAGCTGTGGCTCGTATATGGGTTGTAAATTTAACTTTAAAAAACAAAAATATGTATTAGATGGTGTTCATATAAACATGCCACAAGTATTAGCAAACCAAATTAGATATGCAAAGAGCACATTCAATCAAAGCGCACCTCAGGAAGTATGTTTAAAAATAAACCAGTTGGTGATATCTTTGCACGCTATAATAATGATGCATCTCACAGAGTACCAGCGTAACATAGCAGATTAACGCTGCTGTGTTTCGTATGGTGAGTGTACTTAACCGGCGATCCTTCTTACTGAAAAGGAGGCAATCTACCTTAGTCCTCACGGGTAACAACGCATCTGCATTTTTATTCGTAATAGAGGATGGATGCAGATAAATATGGGCTACGGTAACCACTTACCATCACGTGCACTGTGTGCTGGTTTTTCATTCTTATCCTATAAGAAAATGATGCTTAATAGCCTTCCTAAAGATCATATCAGGTAACTCACAACATACACTTCCTATATTTTTATATATAATTTAACTTCGCGATACTATGGCAATGTATTTTCACTTCATTGTACCATACATTAAAGCTGTGTTCACACGACGCCCGCTGTGTACATTAGCAATATGTCCCGATAAGCTGGCGCCCTGCTGTCTCTCATTGTGACCTCGGCTTAATCGCGATTTCTTCTCTGTTGAGGTTTTTCGACAAGCGTGAACATTACATATCAAAATAGTGATCTTTATATCGTACCGAATAACATTTATCAAATAGTACTCAATTTATTAATATTTAGAGTTGTTTGTTTCTTAACCCCTTCAGAAATTGGAGTAGACTTCTAGCAATGGTAGGTTATAGGGCTGTAAACCTTTTTTGTTAGCCTCACAACATGAAGGAGTGCTCTACTCGGGATATGTGGCCATACCTCAATTTCGCTACCTAAAATCGTTCTTATACCTTTAGCTAGACATCAAATCCATATTATTATTAACATTACAATAACTACAGCCATTTAATTGTAAGATTAGTTTATTTTCTGATTAATTTATTTTAGATTACATAACAAAAATTTAACTGGAAAAATATATGGACTGCTGTCCGTTGGTCTGTGCATCAGTGAGCCTCGCTTAAAAAAATGTTAGCAATGGGTTGAGAGACATATAGTATTAAATAACATTTCATACATATATTCTAAGCCGGATCCCTACTGATTTTTGTTATTGAACTCAACAACGTTTAAAAGTTATTAATGAAAGTCGATCAGATTCTCTGTTTTATATTTCTTGTAAAAGTTATCGTCGCTATTTTCATTTCTTTTAATTTAAATTTAATTTAATAATCGTGTGAGGCGTACGCTTTTACATTTTCCACAATTAACTTTTTAATTTCTAACAGCGTAGTAAACAACACAAACAGACGTACACATAGTGTACGGTAAAGTAGGTCTAAGTAAGTATATGAATAGTTGGGATGCCTCGTAATCTAGGTTCAACAGCAGACTTTTGATGGGCTGTAATGATTTGATTTGCTTAACAAAGCACTTAAAGGTTGAAGTACCAATTTTAAACTGACCAAAGAAGTCCCGATAATGTTGTCTTAACTAACATTACAGTGATAAAAAAATAAACAATCCACCTGATGGTACTTGGCTACTGCAGCCAATGAACGCCGGCAAACAGCTCCATAATAAGTAGGCCACAGATGTATTGTCATCCCTAATAAGTTCCTCACATTCTGTAAATATACTGGCTCTTTTACCCTTCAAACTTAAACACAAAAACGGTCCTCCAGTGCTTGATGACAGAAAACAATGTAATATAAAATTATTTCTAGTTGTAGTAGATTACTAAATACGTAAACTATATTATCTATCAGTATTGATCTCCTTATATTTTTCCTCTTCTTTCAGAAATTCTATTTCTTATAGTTCATGCTCCTCCTCACTCGTAAACACACTTCTTAAATATTCCTTTAATCTCTTTAAACTCAGAACTTCATAATTCAGTATACAGCCATTCTCGTCTCGTATAGCAATTGATCTAGGCTGCTTTAAATGTCCCCTGGCAGTTCGTACGAGTTTTCAGAAAATTTTAATATTTTCCTGCAAGTTATCTGATATTTTCTATCATTCTTATCGGTTCTTTCTTGCTTTTTCTTTTGAATACTTCTTTTCCTCTCTTATTTAAACATCAAAAGACTGCCTTTTTTCTTTCAATATATTCGTACCACCATAACTACCAGCACTAGTCGCTAATAAATCTAGCCATGCTATCTTCTTTGCTTCAACTTCCATCCGTACCCCATCAACCCACCATAACGTATTATTTTTCGTATTCGTTTCGCATTAACGTATCATTCGTTCTCTTATTAACACCACATAACAATATAACATTATGCCACATATTCTCCGTCATCGTACACAATTCATCCAAACTACATATATTTTCTCTCAGTCTATATTTTTACTTGTCTTTCACACCTTCATCTTATAACCTCTCTGTTCTTATACGCTGTAAGACAGTGGTAGATACAGATGTCCGACGCAACGTTTAAATAGACCATTAATTCGGCATAAGAACAAGTAATGATCCGTCCCTACGTTGGACCCCCGATAAACCCTTGTACTTACCACTGCGCCCCTCATTCTTTCATCCAGAATTATGAAATCTATCATGCTTCTATCATCACCTCTTTCTCACGTATACATGTGAATCTTCTTATGACGAAAGAAAGTGTTAGTCACAAAAAGATCCTTTTCAGTGGTGATGAAAGTATAAATGAGAATGGTGAAAGCCTCTTCCACGCGGCGAGGACATTAGTCTGTTCTTTCGGCACCCAAGGGATACGTGTAAGGTGGGCCTAGGATTAAGTGGTCGAAGCCTACGAACGCGAGCGACTTATCCCCCATTACTAAGTAATAGTTTATTATTTATTTACTAATTTTATTTTAGATTGGTTACAACACATATACGCCCCACTGCTAGGAACAGGCCTCCTCTCATTTCTGAGACGATTTTAGGGCAAGTAAAAATGTCCGTATCGCTTCCTCAATGCGTGTTGGCGAACTTTACACGTCCTAATGGTAAGGTATATAAATAAATATTTGTTTTACTTATTTCTCGGACATGCAGAGTTTCTCACAATTTTTTCCTTCACCACCGAGCACGTGGTAAATCAGTACTAACAATTGCAATTAAAAAATTTCATTGGCACCTGCGGCGATTGAACCCTGGTTGCTCGCGTACCTACTGTGACGTACGCTTCAAGGCAAATATGAACTCTCAGTGCGATTTAACATCTATATCTAAGTACATTCAGTACTTGCCATCAGACAGAGTCAAGTAATGGATGAGACGTTAGACCAGTAATAAGATGACAAAATATTTATTTGAAAATACCTAGTTAATCATTTTCATCACAGATTATTTTTTATAATTTATTCGCAAGTAGTATAATAATTCGAACAGAATAATAATTTAGATTGAAAACTTCATTTACATTGGACTTGAGCAAGGATACGGCATTATATTAAAAAAGAGTAAAGGATTATTAAAGTTATGATATCGATATGTCTGTTATTATCTCGTAAATAACGTAATAATATTATTATATCAAAATGTAATCTAAAATAAAAAGGTAATAAATATCCACAGTAAAAATGATCAATTTAACGACATCTCACACTTCAAAATCTTCAAAACAGACAAACATAAATACATATCCTCCAAAGTGTCCTCCTTTTTGCTTCCTCGCAGTCGGATAAAATTGATCGATTTGGCTGTTCCCACCAAGAAGAGCTATAAATTTTTCAGTTTAAACTAAAAATTTCATAAAATTAAGTTAACTTTTGTTTAATATAATTGAATTACGACTGGTAACAATCTCACAGATATGTCGAATTTCTGAAATAATGGCTAGGAATATAGGAATAAAAACTATTATCTTCTCCTAATTAAAAAGAATAAAATAAATAGTAAGTAAAATATCACGAATCATTGGTAATCATAGCTTAAGGCGGTAATATAAAACAACAATCTATTTTATTCCCTTCTATTATAAAAATGATATTATGCTAACTATGCTTGATACATTTACGAAAACTATATTTCACATTTCTCAGCCGTTTAGTAATTTCCAGGTGGAACCCAAAAATGTTGTAAGCTAAAAAAGGCAAAATCTTTCCGCTGCCGTTTCGCTGACGCTTCGTATTAATTTACTTTTGATGGATCCTTTGATATATAGAAATGTCTTTTTTGTCAGGACTCTGGACTCTGCCGCTTGACGAAATGAATCGCCGTTCGAGAACACGGGAAGCCGCTCGATTGGAGTTTATTTCGCTTTGATCTAAAGATAATTTTAATATAACATTTAGTAAACACGTCTACAAAGCTCTTAAATTTTAATGCATACATTTTCATTTGGTCTGATAGTTTTTCTGCTTGATTGTTGTTCAACATCAAGAATTTAATTACAGTCCGTCCTTTTTTATAGAATAAAGGCAACAAATGAGCACACAGTCCACCTGATGTTACGT
>DWHP01008603.1:0-10491 GCA_018247895.1 Parnassius honrathi | reverse complement strand
GGCATCAGACTGCCACTCAATAATCTTTTTTTCTACCGGTCGTCTGTTTTTTAAATTATATGGCCGGCCCATTTTCACTTCAGCTTACTAATCCATTGGTCTATGTCGGTTACTCTGGTTCTATTGTGGATATCCCCATTTCTAAGTCTATCACGCAGAGAAACGTCGAGCATAGCCCTCTAAAAAGTTCGCTGAATGACCTTGAGCTTACTCATACGACCAGCAGTGAAGGACCACGTTTTAGATTCATAAGTCATCACTGGCAACACGCCCTGGTTGTACAATCTCGTTTTCATGTTTTGAGGTATACCTGACGAGAAGATGTGTCTTAATTTCCCGAACGCTACCCAGCCGAGTTGAATCCGTCAATTGATCTCTCGGTCAAAGTTGTTCTTACCTAGTCGGACTATTTGTCCCAGGTAAACATACTCGTCAACAACTTCAAGCTTAGTGCTCCCAACTACTACCGGCATGGTTGTGACATGGACGTGTCACACACTTGTTATAATTGTACCGGTTTTTTTATATAGAACAACCTTCATGAACATTGTCGGGAAAAGAAAGGAATAGGGGGAAAATATTATTTTGTATAGATTACAGGAACATGCAATGTCATTTTGGTCAATCGCTCGTCCTAGTTGCCCATGTACGACAACGAGCGAACTCATACTGCACAATAGACAGTCTCAAAGTTACAAGAGCTGGATTTGGAAGCTCTTCTTCCAAACCGTTTCCCGTGCTTCATTTCCCGTACTCGCTAAACCGTACGCCTATAGAATCCAACTTTTTCCAGAATTTGGATAACTTTTTGGAGGGAAGAAAATTCAATATCCAAGAGGTAGCACAAAGTGCCTTTCAAGAATCTGTTGCCCCTCGCTCAGCTGATTTTTTTAAAATGGGCATCAATAAACTATTACTGCTTTGGCAAAGATGCATCGATTGCATGGGTGCAATTTACTTTGATTAATAGAAATAAAAAATATATTGATATTGATTTCATTCTGAAAACTTACTTTATTTTCTAAAGAGAGAAAGAAGAGGTATTCCAAGTGCCCATCCATAAGATAAACATTGGTTCGGCATAGTTGTAACAGTGTATCTAAGTGTGCGAAAGGGCTTCAGTGCCCTGCTGACAATAATTAATAAGACAAAAATCCATCCTTATTTCCGCGAGGCGGATATGCGTGGGTATTTCACCATGAAAAACCCAAACTCTCCCATCCTCTCAAGGAAACCGTCTAAAACAAACCCTAATTCTATTTAATTTCTCCGCTCTGCTTAGTTTTTATCCTCCACAAAGGGAAATTAGGTCAATCAAAAAATGAAATTGTTTTCTTAATTCCGTTCTAAATTTGAACAATAGTGACGAATTATGACAAAGGGGCGGACTAGTAGCTAGGAAACTTTCGCATCCCAACTGAATCCAATTTATCAATATCCAAACGCAATTTAGTCGCCTATTTTCTTCGTAAACAGAGGTGTGAAAAAATTACTGTAGAAATTGATCCAAATTGGATGGTGATATTGAATTGTCACGCCGATTATATCTGTACACATATTTGGTACTGAATATATTATATAATTAAGTAATAAACGTATTGTAATCGTATTTATAATGTTTCTTCTTATTATGTATACTTTAAGAAGTAATTCTTGTATACACTCAAATAAAGGTAATTGACTTCTTAGAAGCAGATCAAACGCTTTGGAACCAATTTTTATTATATAAACGATATCATATTACTTAAAAAATTACAATATAGCTTTAAATTGCAGGGTGCCTTAAATTCAGTCCTAAAAATACAATAAGCAAATGGCCACAGAAAAGTTTCTCTTTGCGCAAGCAGCTCCACTCGAGGTTGTCAAGAAAAACTACTCTCTTACTACCACGACAATACGCGTGTATCATCTGACTACAAACTTTAGTTGTCACGCTTTGTTGCACATCTGTGGGAGATCAAAAGTAATAGAAAAAGTTTTTAGCACAAGATGAACGACGAAACATTGTACAAAAGTGCTTCATCTCGGCCGTGGCAGGGTTATATTTACCTTTTTGACTTCACGCACGTGTGAATCCCGTCGCAGGCGCCAGCTGATTGTGTAGCGGTGTTCATGTGCGGGCGGGAACTTTGGCAACAGCTACTAAAACGTTCAAAATCCATCGACCGCGGAAAAATGAACTACACTCGATTTCGAACTGAGAGGGTCAAATTGACCCCTTCAAATCCTCGCCGGATTAAGCTACATCTCAATCTACATCAGTTGTACCATTAGGTGGGATTGTAGCTAAGTGCTGGCTTAGAAAAGTTAAAATAAAAGTCTTCTGGTTAATTAAAGAACGATGCGACAACTTATGGATGTAATATTTTGACTTGCGCCAGAAAGAAACGCCTTCGCAGTGCCTTTATTCTACAAAAAAAAAACCAAATGCATTTTACCCAACTTAAATAGTACGGTATTTTCCGTATAAGTAATTTTATTAAAATTATTAAACTGCTGCTTAATTATTTTTCATTCATAAATTAATTATGTATGTAACATAACTTGGCCAATACATAGCATTAAAGTCAAGCATTGTTTCTTGCTTACTCAAAGCACTGCACGTCCGTAGCATGGACATTGTCTCAGCGGAGTATTCTGTGAATCGTCACACAAGACTCAGACAGCACACAATGTGACGACAATTAACTATTGTCATATTGCGCACTTCAAAGTAAATGCTTTTATATTAAAAATACTACTAATTAGGGTAGAAAACCTTTTCATAACAATAATACAAGATTTTCTTCGCAATAGGACTTTTTAGAAACATTAAATTTTAATAAAAGGAAAAACCAGCTTAAACCAAAGTCGGCGCTGAAACAATGCATCGAATAGTTACAGATCAGTCTTGAAATGACTTCAGATAACTTCAGCTATTAGGTAATTTTTTTTCATAGCTTGATGTAGATTTTACATTTTATTATTTTTTCTACCGTTTTAAGTAGACTTAATAAAAGTAAAAGTTACGATATAATAGGTGTTATTGGTGTAAGAAATATTTCTAGCGACGCATTGCCTGCTTTTCTAGCTTCCGTACATAGTGTCAATGATCTATGTAACATAATTTAAAATAATAAAGTAGACCTGTGCTTTGCTGCGGAGGCAAGGCAAACGTGGCTAGCGCTCTGTACCGGCGAAAATGTCCCAGTGGAAGTTAACCAACAAAAACAGTGGGATATTCCGTTGGTGCGGAATGTCCACAAAAAATTATTTCAAAATTTCTACAGTTAACAAGATCAGGCTCGCCTTCTAGCTGTTTCGACTAAGGAATCTAGCCACTGGTTACATGCTCTACTATCAAGTAATCTCGGCACATTGCTTGATGGGGAAAGCTCGCGGATCGCCGTAGGAATCCGGCTAGGAGTGGCAATTTGTCAACCTCACCAGTGCCCCAGTGGTAGCAGCGTCGATGAGTTTGGGCTCCACGGACTTTCATGCAAGAAAGGTGCAGGTAGGGTTTCCCGTCACGGTTCTTTAAACGAAGTCATCCGAATAGCTCTTGTCTCCATAAATATCCTCTCGGTTTTAGAGACTTGCGGGATATCGTCTCTAAGATGGCAAGAGACCCGACGGTATGACTTTGGTCCCTTGGGAGAGAGGTAAAGCCCTAGTGTGAGGTGTTATTTGCGTTGACACTTTGGCTGCCTCTCATCTCAAGGGTACCTCTTTTAGAGCCGGGACGGCATCAGAGGCAGCCGAAATTAGTAAATGGCGCATGTATGAGTCTTTGAGAAATGACTACATATTTGTGCCATTTGCTGTAAAGGCCATCGGTCCGTGGGGTCCACGTGCAGTGAAGTTTCTAAAGGAACTGTATCCATGACTGGTCATCGTTGCTGGTGATAAGAGGGCTGGTTCTTTCCTCGCTCAAAGGCTAAGTATAGCCATTCTGCGAAGAAACGCAGCCAGCATTCTTGCCACTATACCACGGGGAGCAGGAATTTTTGACCATTTAAATTTTTGGTTTTAGTTTTTGTACATTATAGTTACTTTTTTTATTTTGTATATTTTAATTATTATTTTAGTTAAGTTACTAAACATTACTTTAAGGTTTAATAAAGGGGTTATAAATTGCATAAATTAAATAAAACTAATTTAAGCTATAATATGATACTTTAAATTGACCTCGTAAGTTGCTCGAAACTAAAAGAACTTATAGGGTGTGTTTTATTTTTAGAATGGCGAAGTACTCGATACACTTTTTAGTGACATACCGGAACTTAAACAAGTGATCGAGTTGTTGCTTGGAGATATTCAAAAAGGGAATCATTTATTGCTAGTCGAAGAGCAGGGATTGCTAAATAAAAATATCGCAAACAGACTGTTACAGCTCTTAAATCGCCCTATGGAATATATAAAACTACAACGCGACACAACGATAGACTCTTTGACAGTACAGCTTAATGTTCGAACTGGCTTGTACGAAGATTCTCCACTGGTCAAAGCCGTTGAATATGGAAATGTGTTAGTCGTAGATGATGCGGATACAGCGACAACGAACGTGACGCGCAGTTTAAACACTTTAATGCAAAATGGAGAAATGGTATTGAGTGATGGAAGAATAATAATTCCCAAGAATATTATAAAAAGTTATGGACACAAATCAGCTAATTTTATACCCGTGCACGAAGATTTTAGAATGATAATTATGGCTAGTCGCACTGGCTTTCCGTTTTTGGAAAAAGACTTGTCTGCTCCATTAGGTAATTATTCATTTTGCATATAGTTGTAGGCTTACATGGTAGGAGTTGCCGTCAGTGGATTGATGGTCCAGTAGGTTACTGGAACCAGTATTCTTCGTAAATAATACTGTTCATTGTAGTCCAAAATCTGCAGGAAACCAAGAAAACTTTAAAGTACTAAAATACTAAGCCCCGTTGGCAAATTTTTATAGAAGAGGGGGCAAACGAGCATGTTGCTCACCTGATGGTAATTGACTACCGCCGCTCATAAACAATCGCAACACCAGGAGATTTGCAGATGCGTTGCCGGCCTTTTAGAAAAAAGTAAAATCTTTTCTTGAAGGTCCCTAAGGCGTATCGGTCCGAAAAAGTCGCCAGTAGTAAACAATTCCACAGAGAAGTTGCACGAGGAAGAAAACTCCTAGTAAAACGCACAGTAGTGGACCGCTAAGCATCCAGATGGTGAGGACGGTATCGGGAATTTTGACGCGATGTGCTTCTGTGAAATTTGGCGGCTGGAACTAATCCGAACAATAAACTTTTGAATACTTACAATGATATGATAAATTCTGAATGTTTCTGAAAATTTGCTGGTAGTAAATTCTACAATAACGGTCTGTGAGACTATAGTCGCATTATGGCCGCAGCACGAGAAATTTGGCTCTACCTTTGAGGAACATGCTCTTAATCAATATCAGGGTAAAAAGCAAAAAGAAGTTTTTCTGAGTTTCTAAGTATTAAAATTCACGTGGTAAAGCCACGCTGCAGCTATATTATGGTTGTAGCACGTATGGGTCGGCTTGACCGGGGAAAGACCACACTCTTGTTGTGGTGAGTGTAGAGATCCGGATATTCTTTTTTACTGGCAACGAAGCATTCTCTCTCATCTTAGTCCTCATGGGTGATAACGCATCTGCGTTTTGATTCTTAATCGAGGATAAATGTACATGTCTATGGGCCACAACATCCAATCACCATCAGGGAGACTTTGTGCTCGTTTGTCACACTTATTCTATATAAAAAAGATGTCGATATCCGCAAATCCTTTTTAGTGGTTGCAAAGAATTCTATTTTAAGCCTCATGGATTACAACGCATCTCCATGTGAGTTGTGGTAGGCTCATGCGATTTAGCCAAGAAAACTTAATTAAGACTCTTTGGTAATAATTGAATCGAATTTAGAAATGACCAACTAAATCAGTTTTTCAGTAATTAATAATCTATTAAATAAGGCCATCGTTTCACGCACTTTAGAACCTAAATAATATTCTATCTACAGCATATGAAAGACATCATTCCTCTTTCAAAATAAGTCCTATTCATTGTCCTTAAAAAATTCTTTATTACAGTATTAAAGGCAGGCCGGAAAGGCACCACTGTCAAAGCAGTCGGCAATGGCTCTACGACTACTACCGTTGTGTCGGGTGTTTACGGCACGGGACCACATACTGCTACAGCTGTAGCCACAGGTTCAGCTGTCGCCATAGCAACAGCGTTGACTTATGGTACGGGAAGTTCAACTGCTACAGCAACTGCTTCGGGGTCATCGAAAGCCACCGCCATAGCACGCTCATATGATACAGGAGTTGCCACCGCTACAGTGACCACTTCTGAATCATCATTTGCTGACGCCACATCGGAGGCATACAACTCAGGACGAGCCACTTCCACAGTAACCGCCAGTGTTTCATCAAACGCCGCTGCCATAGCACGCGCACAAGACTCAGGAGTTGCCACCGCCACAGCAACTACTTCTGCTACTGCATCCCTTAATATCCGGGCAATCGCCACGGGAAATCAAGTCGTCACTGAGAGACAAACTAGTCCCTGAACCTTAATTTATAGGTATTCTTTTTACATATTTTGAAATAAGTATCATAATAAACACCTTCAATTGTAATGATTTCTTACTAATTACTTTTACGGATTTTATCGCGTTTAATTTTAATTTTGTTGTTTTAGTTTTGTTTAATGTTAATTGCTGGCGTTTCGGATGCTTTCTAGCACCCAAGGTTACGGGGGACTGAGGTGACTGACGTCCCTATGTCAATGTTAACCCGGAGTACCTTCAGCTTTTTAATTATTGTTTATGGTCCGATGTATGCAAAATGAGCTTACTCGACCATGAAGCCTTGAAGAGTCCCAAGCAGGTGGTAGTACCCAGCTTCTTTCTCTATTGAGATTAGGACGTCTTTTAATTTCAATAGCCTCACATATCATCCTTGGTAGGAATCGTTGAAACGTTGATTCACGTTCCGGGAAGTCCGCAGTTTGTGATCATATCCTAGGCGGCTCCAACCATTACATCAGATTTGATAGATCACAAGTCCTCGCAGAAAACGTCGATTCTAAAATTTTTAATACATTAAAAATTTTAGAATGAATTCCGAAGCAATTTATAGTTAACCTGAAAATGTGGTGTTAACTTATGTTTTTGACGTCATAAAAATAAAAGAACATATATTTACGTTTTTAGTTACTGCAATTAACTAAAATAATATGAAATTCGCTGGAAGGACATAATTTTTTTATTTATTTTTTAATGTGATTTACTTCTTTTCGCCATTGGTCGGCCGTAATTATGACTATTGCTCCACCTCTCTCACTCTCTGTCTCACCAGATTGCACACACACTCTATCGTGTTTAGATCACAGTTGTGTGGCGGTAATCTTAATGTTACACGGCCGTAACGCGCTGGTGGTTTATTTGTAGCGTAATCTCTGGCTTGTGTTTTCTTTACTAATTCTAAGAGTTCATATTTTGTCCATGAATCGTCATGAATTGCTCTTTTTTATCAGCACTTTCGCGTATCCAATTTTTAATTTAAGATTTTCTCTATGTTACTGTTGGGGGCTTATTTACTTGTATGCTATGATGCGGCGCGTTGTCCATCAGCACGATGCTTTTTTTAAAGAATATTAGAAATGCTAGAAACATTACTAATATTCCCATTAACCACTCCTGGTAAGCTTAAATTGCTTGTGTTACGAGTGGTTCACGCTAGTAGTCGAATGGCGGATTCGAATCCACGACCTTATGAGTTCGCAGTCCGCGTATCTCGTCTAAAAAGATTATAGGTTTTCTTATTAGCACCCAAAGCGTCATTGCAATAGATTTGGCGAAGATATTTCACTCTCCAGGCTTTAATATTATTTCGTTCCAGTAAAACTGTCCTATTATTTTGGCATTTTCTAAAACTAAATCATAACTTTTTTTTATTTACATTTAATATTGTTTTTGATACTGTGAAGTTAAAATCTTTTTTGCAGCGACTAATATTATGTTTAACGTGGGAATTTCATTTCGCACATCATAAATGGAGTAGATGATACCCCTTATCCAACCAGTGTGAAACTGTCTACTGAGACTCTAGTGTTGTTGCGTCCTTTAAGCCTCTTTGTTGGCCTTCTTCTCTGATTTTTTTGAAACTTCGCAAGACCACCTAAAACACAAAATAATATCAATAATCTAGTCAAGTCCAAGTTCAACTTACTTTCCATGCCACCAAATCTATGACTGTTTATTTTGTTTTTATTATTTGTTATTTAACCCTTCAGCACCGAAGCGGTCGAATTCGACCGGGCACACCCACTGTACTTTAAACCATTAAAACTTATATTTAGAGACTACTTTTCTATGAAGAAGTTTGGCATTATAGAATCAATATGAAATTTTCTATTCTCTAGTGCAATAAAATGTCAAGTTATCCTGTGGTAATATTATTTATAATGTATGTTCATTCCGAACGCCATTTTCGCGTCAATGTTATTGTGTTGATTTTTGGATTTTCTAGTGTTTTAGTATAGTGTTTTATTATAAAAGTGTAATTTAAAGTTTTTGTGTGAATATATGTAATTTATGTTTTTACGTAAATAATTTTGAGTAATATATATATTGAAATAATTGTGATTTTCACGCTGACGACATTCGCTTGGTATGTTTTGTTTTTGTTATCAAAATACAATAGTCATTTTGTAATGAAGTAAAACCTGACTTTTATATAGAGAATTTTGTATAGATTTTATAATACCAGACTTCTTCATAGAAAAGTAGTCTTTAAATATAAGTTTTAACGGTTTCAAGTGCTGCGGGTGGGTGCGGTCGCATGCGACCGCTCGGGATTTGCCGGGAGCATGCGACTGCATCGGATGTTTACGGGGGTCGAGGGTTAAGTAAAGTAATAATATAACAAAAATAGATTCAACGACGGTATTAGCATTTACAAAGATAGAGCCGTAACAAGAGATCGTTCGAAAACGCATTTGTTTCGAGGTTTCTTATACAAAGACTGGGCTTTAACGTTACTTTTTAGTTTATGGTATTTCGTTACCATTTATGCCAATGGCAAGTCAGGCTGAAGTTATAGCATGCACGAAAAACACATGTCTTAACATAGAGGCGACGCCATTTCAATCCCGTTCTTTAGTCGCACGAGTAGTATATTAATAACCTAAATAAACAAGAACATAAACGATATCTATATAACATATTTTTTTTAATATATAGGGCAACCACAACGTTAAAACGCATCTTATTGTGTGAATAATATAAGAAAACTAATCTCCATCAATATCTACACTTTATGCTAAAACAAATTTCCATTATAAAAAAGTTTGTACACTACATATTATGTCGTGCATAAATATGTTTAAATAAAAATGATCTCCTTCGCCAAAGTTTGCCTCAAAGAAACCACTGTTTAGCAATAAGGCCACCTAAAGGGCATAAATAAATAATTCATTATTTTCATAATTTTTCTTCCTACAACATATAACCGTCATACCGACTATCGACACCGACATATAAACATCGTTCGTTAACCCAAACTCGCCGCACACGATTTACAAATCAAACAGGAATATAATCTATCAACATTACGAATATTTAACGCAACTCGTCATGACAGTTAATAATTTATAATAGATATTATTCACACCACATTCAACTCTCACGAATCTACTCGCACTGGAATTACTTAAATTACAATACAACTAACAAGTTACCTACTCATATTAAATATAAAATCGAATATTTTTTATGTATAATGTTTATTGTAAATACCCTCCTAGTTTTATTTATTTACACGACGTAGTTATAGAAAGTGAATTGCAAGCACGTAATAGATTTTTCCGAATTTAACACAAAAAAATTTAAGCGAGATGTTGCTATCAATTTATACGGGAGTTGCTTGTTAAAGCGATAATAATCCCGCTTCTACAAACATCACTACGTATAAATTATAATGAATCTAAAATATTTAAATTTACCTACATTTCAACATATCATTGCTATTTTTTAAATATATTAACCAGCGTTTATATTCGTCTGAAAATGTCACACTTCACACACCAAAATCAGTTCATTTATATAGCTTGCTTATTTATACTCTAAGCTTTCTACCTATAATTTCAATATAACTTAATAAACATGAAATATCTAAGTACATAATATGTGCGCCAATTAAAAAAAGAGTTTTATATTTACTATATATACATTATGCTATTTATTTATATTGTAGTCAACATTTAAATAAACTTCAATCTAAATAAAACTAGTTTTTACGGATTCTATCGCGTAGGTATATTGATTTATTTTATATCGCCGACGTTTAAATAAGTTAATATACGCGATATAATCGGCTAGTTTTATTCAAACGTGTAGTGTTCGAGTAAACATAAATCATTATGTAAACTTCAGTCATTATTACTCTTATTTTTATTTTATAAAATTGAATTGGCTATTTTGGAATAATTTAATATTTTTTATT
>DWHP01008602.1:0-10492 GCA_018247895.1 Parnassius honrathi | reverse complement strand
ATTTTAATTGGCTGGGGGGCGTGGCCAAGCCGGCGGACAACGATGACTCACTATTTTCTTAACGCGAACGGACTATAAACGAAGTACATAAGTTAGCAAATTACCTGTTTTATTCTAAATAATTACTATACATTTTTTTAAATATTGTAAACATTGTTTCGTTATTTTCCATTGATATCGATGAAATTTAACGTTGTTCTGCTTCATCTGCTAGTATAATCCCGCCACTAAACACGGGACTCACCCACTGCAGGGATTTCCCTAACAGTCGCAATTGGCGGATTGGATTGACAATCGCACTACCAAACATTTCGCACCTTAGACCTGTGAGTAAGGTCGCCAAAAATGGTATATTCGCGAAAAAGTTAATGGGCTTTTCATTTAATATTAAAATTTCCTTGTTTTTTTTTTAATTTTCAAATAAGTTGTAAAGGTCTGATTTGTACAATAATGTGTATTCACTTAATGTATGTCAGTATATTGAATAAACTATAATAACATAATTATTGATGACAAATTAGGAACAATTGTATCACAATCTACATAGGAAAAATATGACTAGATGTCTAATAAATATTATTTTACATTAAATATAACTACTAATATTAACATTTGTGCATTTCAACTAAGTGCAAAATTAGGCCAAATTTTGAACATTAGGTTATCTTTCGTTGAAAATGCAAATAACTCTAATACAATATATAAGCGCATACAATACATTTTTTGAATATAAGGAAACTAAATATAATAAACTAGAAACATTATCAACGTGATTAAAATAAATATATGGTAACGTAAAAACAAGCCACAAAATGTTTTGAACACTTCTATGTTTTTATTTACCTACATTAACAAATGATATGACTACTAAATTAATTTAATGATAAAAATCTTTTCCGTCCAAAACGATATCACTTTAAAACAACTGGGTATAGCATACAAGTCATACAGTTCAAGAATAGTAACATGGAACCGAATTATTTTTTATAGATGTGGGGCAAACGAGCATGCGGCTCACCTGATGGTAAGTGTCGACCGCCGCACATGAACTACTGCAAGACGGGATATTGCAGGCGCGTTGCTGGCCTTTTAAAAAGGATTAAGCTCGTAAAGTAAGCTTATTATATAATATTCGATCATGAAGGATAGAGGCAAGGAAAACTCTTCATTACTTCATTCCGTACTTCGTTCATTTTCTGTTTTCAAAATATTATAAAAATGATACTTCATCAATTACGTCACGTCGCAGTTTGGCATACTTCAATTAATTGGTAAACGCCTACTAATGTGAATAACTGAACAAATAACTAATCTTACCCGAATTGCTGATTAGTCCATTCTAGAAACTTATTGGACTACTATCGTACGCCTTTAGGGGGACACTTACGCAAATGATGCCACATAGGAAATAGATAATTG
This sequence comes from Parnassius honrathi, assembly GCA_018247895.1. Taxonomy (NCBI): domain Eukaryota; kingdom Metazoa; phylum Arthropoda; class Insecta; order Lepidoptera; family Papilionidae; genus Parnassius; species Parnassius honrathi. Next base: position 9,073 of record DWHP01008602.1, on the reverse strand, counting down.
ATAGTTTTCGGATTTTTATTAAAAGATTTTAAAACGTATTTCAAAATTGGATTTTAGACATCGTTCGATCAATAGTTCATAGTGTGGGTTTTATTAAAGAACGACAAACGTAAAAGAACATATTCATAAATTATGGTAATGTTTAGATAAAGGTATAATTTGATGTAGTTTAGCATTTTATCCTATCAAGTGGAAATGCTCTATTAGTTAACGATTTGGGCGATATTACATTAATTATACTTTACATGGGATTGGGATTTTTATTAATGACACCTATTAAACTTTGGCTATTCTGTATTATTATATACGATACTTCACAAACTAATTTTATACCTGATTGATGCAAACACAATCATTACCTATAATAGAATATACATGTATTATTAAATAGTAGTAATATATAAATACCATGAACACACTGGACATTGCACAAAGGTCAAGTTTTCATTAACCTATCAAAACAACTAAATTATTATAATATTCATAATCTAAAGTAGATCTTATTACTTTCCAGTGTAGTTCTATATTTTAATTTTAATGTGTAAAATTCCCTATATCTAGCTCACTCTGCAAACGCTCGTTTAGTTAGAAACAGAAGAAGTTAATTTCAGTTTTCATCCATAGCAAATGATTACAAGGTTGATTTAGTTTTGACGTATTACACCATCAATACGTAAGTATTTATGACCGAAATCGGATTTTACATGCCTAATAGGAGTGAGTCCCTTCTATGCGTCTACCCTCCATAGGCCCGATTTGTGAACTTTACGGCCGCATCTTCATCATATGTATTTCAACTAGTCCTTATTTTATATAAAGTATATTTTGCATAGTATTATCTATATAAAGTAACATCTCACTAAATAAATGACATTTTCTTATTTTAAAACTTTTACTATTACTCAACAAGTAGCTTAAGATATAACAAAAACAGTATAAATTTGTGATATATAAAAACAAAAAGCGCTCTTTCTTGCTTATTAAGTGCATCAATATCAAAGTTAAAAACAATTTTATAACATAAAAATCAAACAGAAGCACTCATTCGGTACACATTCTTTAAATTTCAGTGTAAATTAATTTTTCAGTTAATTCTACATTTGACAGTTTAACATTGTAAATTGTGCCCGAGCAATACGCTTTAGTACCGTTTAATGGGGCAATAAATTTATAAAATAATTTATAGCTTATGCATAGCCCTTACACCTACAATTCCTTTAGATGGTGTATGGGAGATGTAACATTTCCATCTGTTAAGCTCATCAGCTCGCGTAGCTTCCCACTAACATTATACACAGGCGCAGAATTGGGGGCAGTCATGGGGGATTAATGCCTAAATAAATATATATTTTTAAAAGTATAACTTTGCTTCTACTTCTCAAATATTACACGGATACAAATGAATGGCGTGGCGAGAAACTATACTGAACTACAACCTTTAATTCTCAGTCTAGGGAAGTGAGTAAGTGCACATCTTTTAAGTTATTCACGCCGAGTGGTTAAAAAAAGACTGCCAAGAAGAAGTCAAAATAGAAGTAAAAGGAGAATGAAAAAGAGGAGATGAAGGGGAACATAATAACTCACTAAATCTTAAATACACCTAATAAAAACTACCAAAATATTGGAATCAACCCCAAACAAATACTAAATGGTAGTTAAAGGAATGGAGTTATCTAAAAACTAAGTTGGATTAAAGGATTTCCTAATACTTCCTCTTCTAATTGAGACACAATAATACTGATATTAGTTGTTTTTAAGGTAGAAAATAGGTACCTAAATAATTTCTCCTATACATCCGTGCCGTTATATCTCTTTTTGTATATTTCGATGGTTTTAAATACCTTAGTTTTAACTATATCCAGCCGTCTGTACATGTCTGATGTGAAGGGGTCAAAGTCTTGATATTTTTTCTTACGTCTGTATATGCCTTCTTTGTTCAACAACGCACACTTCAGGTCTTCCTGTTAATTAAGAAAATAGTAAAAAACAGACAATGAATTTTCTTGGACAAATTATACATACTGCGAGAAATTAACTAGAATAATAATAACATACTACTAATACTAATTACGTAACCAACCCATAGATAATCAAGACTAGCGACGCGCCTCGCCTTCTCCTGGGTGGGATCAATTAATGTGACGTTATTTAGATTTAAGATCAAATTTAAAGTAAATAAGACGCAGCCAAGATCACTCCTAACATTGGTCTCTATCTGTACGTAAAAGGAGGTAGTTTGAGAAGAACAGTTTTTCATCATCACACACTCGAAAAAAAAACATAATGAAAATAAAAACAAAGTTTTTTTTCTTTTCTGTAATTTACGTAATAAATAATATAGTAAGTCATAGAAATTATTGTCCAAAAAGAGAGTATTGCGCATTTTGTACGTTTGTTTTTCTTTTGTTCTTAGCATTATTGAAGCGAAGCGAACGAAGCTCCCATGGCGAAAGAAAACGATTCTTTGAAGTCTATCTCCTCCGTAACCCGTAGGCCAATTTACATAATTTTTTCGGCAATATTTGTAGCTCAACACAGACTAGGTTTGTAAACAATAACAATCTGAATTCAATTTTTTTTTTCTTTTACTAACCAATAAATTAGCGAATTGATTAGATGAGTTGATTAATTTACATCTGCGCAATTTCACACCCTTTGATTGAATCTTTTGTCGAAATAAAGATAGTTATGACTTTAGACTTTATCGACCGCTCAGTTTATGATGCTAGCAAAAGTTTTACTCTTTGCATCTGCATTTGCCCTAGTATTTTCTGATGAAGTGTTCCATGAACCGCACTGACTTTGACTTACATGGATACCACTTTTATTAAGTTTGTAAGCTCCCTTTTTAAAAACAGTTATTTATGTCTTAATATCATGTGAACAATTCTTATGAGTTTAATAGCAGCCATTTCTTACAATATTACAGACAGACGCTTCTATTTAATTAATATTATGTGTAAATATGCATTTTAAAACTAACCTCAGTTATGGTGACATTCAGAAAGTTCAGTATTCCTTGTAATGTTTTTTCAGTATCCTGCACCAAGGTCTCATAGAACACTATGTGGAATGCTCCGCGAAACTTCGTCAGCCACAAATTGTGCAAAGACTCCCATGCCTTCAGTTGTATTGAAACATATGACGACCAATCTGTAAAAGAATTGCTAGTGTTGGAACAAAAATAACGAATTTAAAAGATGGTCTGCAGAATCTTTGCCGTTTTGAATACTATGTCATACCAGCCAGTTACATTAATCTCTGAACATTTCTTATTGCTAATAAAAAAGCTATAAAGAAATAGATTTTTTATAGAATAAGACTGACAAATGAACACAGTCCACCTGATGGTAAGTGGAAGCTGTGACCCATAGACACTGTGGTGGCGATTGTACATCGAGTTTGCAGTTTTGAAGCATTTTAGCGGGCCACCGCAAGGCGAGTCTGTCGCCCCACGTCACGCATTCTCCTCGGTAGTTTCCTTCGGTAGCTTCCCTAGTAGTTTTAGCTTCCCTCGTTAGTTTTAGCCTCCCTCTGAAAAGCGCCCATTACATTATCCAATTTGCAGAGCGCTATGTGAACTAGCGTGCTAAATATTGTTTAAAGGTAGTTAGACAGCTAGTGATCCAATCTAGTGCGATCGCATGAACTCTGCCGCGCTAGCTCATATCGTACACTAGCTAGCGCACTAAATAGCATGGTGTAAAGCGTTCTAGCATGCTAAACACTAGCTATGCTAGGTCAGTCAGTCAACAAACAGGACGTATTTTTGGTATAAGATCAAAGTAACGTGACGCAACCATCGACTAAGGAAAAGAAAGTGCTCTTAAATGGGAAATAATGAATTATACAAAACTAATTTCTTTAGGTTAAAAAACATAAGGATTATAAAAACAAAGATATAAGAAATGATGGAAACAAAGTGCTTCTGGAAGTTTACAAAGGATTCACATTGTCCATATTTGACAGTTTTTGTCTCAGGAATAAATATTCTTTCACCCAACATGTTTTTTTAAATTAATTATCATTAAACTTGAGACCATTGCTAAAGCAATGTCAACTTTCTGGTGTTTTGACAGTAACATATTCGTTTAGCGCTTTTTGAAAGATGCGGTTTGGACGACAATCACTACCGAAATGAAAGAAAGTTAAATTAACCAGCTTCGCTAGTTAGTCTAGTGTAATGAGTGAGCTCTTTTTATATTTCGCTGCAGCACTAAATCTAGCGCTCTGCAAATTGAATAATGTAATGGGCGCTTAACTTTAGCATTAGCTTCTCTACGGTGGTTCAGTAGTGCTAGATATAGTTCAGTACCCCGGCAGAGTAGCTCGGTATTTTAGGCTTTACATAACTTAGTGATTTAGTTGTTAATTAACAGAATCCAAATAGAAAAGAATATCCTATCTTTGAAGAAATAATAATGGAGAATAAAAATGTCTGCATGCTTACAAGATTATGCAGTAAAAGTACTAAAAATCTACAAAGACGACAAATTTTGTATTTTGAACATGTTAGCCAAGTTACAAGCGATTTATAAAAAATGTGTACTGCCTGAAATTATTGACTCGAGATAAGCTCGGTCAATGTCGTTGCGGAAAATATTTTTATAATAAAATATATGGTAATTGACTGTAAGTACCGATTAAAAAAATATTAATTACAGTTGGTTATTTTATTTATTAAAACAGGTTGCAATCGTACTATTTATTTATTTATACCACTATGGGTAGCATACAGCCGACACAACCGATTATTAACCAACATCGGTTAACAATCGATTACTGCGAAACAATTAAAATATTTATGTATACTTATTTCAACACTAAGGTCCATAAATATTGAATAATAAATCAAATAGATTGAATAAAACCATTATTTACGGATTTTATCGCGTTTAATTACTACGTTTCCCCATGACCATGGGTGCTGTAAAGCACCCGAAACGTCGGGATAATAAAAATAAGTTAAAGGAGTAAGTAAACCCAACTCGTAAATGGAAGTTTTATTCAATGTGTAGTGATCGCGTAAATTTAGTCAAAAAACCATAAAATTTGTGTAACGTAACATATGGATAAGGATTAGGGGCCCTAAGACGGAATACCTCGTTTCCAGAAAAAAGGGTCTTTGGCAGTCTACAGTCACAATACGAAACAGCAGCTTTGAGCTGCTATTTTACGCTGGTTTTCTGTGAGAGTTTTTATAACCGCACCACGGCTCTACCATCTATAAAAAAAGTATTTGTTTTATATTTCTCAAAAAATATATTGTACCTGACTTCTTTCGCTCACGTGACTTCCTTTTAAAAGCCGACTTAGGAGCGGAACCAATGTGTCCTTTGTGAAGCCGATTAAAATCTGCCTGAAAAAAGTGCATTTGCATTTTGAAAAAGTGTTAATTTTTTATACTTCATTTTAAAAGTTATAAAATTTTATAAAATGATGCATTTGTAAATAAGAATCAATAAGCATATGAACCACTAACTGAAAACATAAACACAGACAAAATATTTACCATTTACATAGTAGCGAAAGCTGAAAGCTATTGTATTGTAAATTGTCAGCAGCACAACAACTGAAACTAAAAAAACATTTAATCATGCAGGTTACTTACAATTGGTAACATAAATTAAAAAAAAAAAAACACAAAAATAATAAAAAAAATTAATAAACAAACAAAAAAGATACAAAAAGATGACGGTCGAATTTTTCCAAGGGGATTCAAAAGACAGACAATTTGTAGGTAAATTGTTGAGCAAAATCTAACCACAAAGCAGTGAATTTCGATTTCGATTTTTATCATGCAGTATTATCAAAAAACTGGATTAGTTCTAGGTGACTTAGAAACGTGAAATTTGACATCAAGATGTACAAAAGATGTGACGTGTAGTAGCTGAACCCACTACACCGTATCTTCCCACGTGTGGCGTTAGAGGTGACATAAAGAACAGGTGATGGCTAGCAGCATCTACCAGATGATCAACTCAATGATAACAATACAAAACTGCGCTTGCCAATTATGGCAAACATCCCTTCTATGAGGAAACGGAGGAGTTGTGGTGGGCTGTAAACTGTAATGAAGTGGAAAGAAAAATCTAAAAACTACAAATTGTCGACATTTGATAAAATCATAAGTGCGCTAGTTTTAAGAGGAATCTGCTAAGTAATTTTAAGTTTACAAAAACGAACATGAAAGGGAGGCAAGTTTGGTACTAACAATATTTGAGTTTGTCTGCTTGACCAATTAAAGAGCTGAGATCTAAACTAGTGCTAAAATGCACCTCAGCAGTTTTTTACATCATATCTTTAGGAATGTATGACATTAGATTTATTTAAAAGAAAATTTGTTACATTCTTCAATATTAAATTCGTAAATTTAATTTCTAAATATATTGCTTGTAGTATAAAAAACAAAGATAATAATTATAGATAATATTTTTTAATATCTCTTAACTGTTCCAGCAGCACACACAGTCGCAGCCATTTATTACAATTATGTGTGACTTTAAAGGAGTGGTCACTGGCTAGGTTGTGTCCTGTGTCCAAGAGATGTCTAGCAAAATAAGATTTAACGGGTTTGCAATTCCTGTGCGTGGCTAAATGCTCTTTATAAAGAAAGTTAAATTTTAATATATATCATACTGTTACACATAACTTATTACATATTAAAACTAGCCAAGTTATATCCCCACTGCCATACAAGGCCGTCTAAACTATTTTCTATACATTATAAATAACAGGTGTTTTATAACCAGTTCTTCCATAATTATTAACTTCAAGTGTGGTGCATCCAACTAAATAACGAATGTGGACCTTACCTTCACCTTTAAAGCCTATAAAAATTCCAGTGCAGGATATAGACCTCCCCCATGAATTACCTCAACTTGGCAGGCAAGTTGATAGCAAAAGATGTTTTCCCTTTTTTTCATCATCTCACGGTTTGTTTACCTGAGTTGCATGTCACAACACTCATGGGACGATAAGGGTAGTACAAATTCTTATATCTCCACTATGTAAACAAGGATTTTACTACTGTAATTTCATACATAAATGTTGAATGGGACCAGCACGACCAATGGAACTGTGTTCGGCCACCACAAGCAACCACATATAGGGAGTAGGGGCTAATCTATCAATAAAAGAATGAACTGAGAGAAGGACTACAAAAAGGAAATATTATTTACCAAAATAGCATCACGAGGATTTCTTATCAACAATATGGCCGATTTAAACTTATCAGCCTCAACTGGTGGAGCTTCGTGGGTTTTCACAACAAGAACTGACCCATCTGTGACATTTTCAGCAGGAAATCCATGAACTCGCAGACCATAATCCATGTAGATTGAACCAGTCACAATACCTGAAAAATTATTAACTATTATATTTATCTAGCCGTGGTAGCTCAGATGGTTAACGCTTGCTGTAAGTATAACAGAACGCGAGTAACCTGGGTTCGATCCCCGCAGCCACCAATGAAATTGTTAATTGCAATTTTAAGTGCTGATTTACCACGTGCTCGGTGGTGAAGGAAAACATCGTGAGGAAACCTGCATGTCCGAGGAATAAGAAAAAAATATTTAGAAGACATGTGAAATTCGCCAACACGCGTTGGGGCAGCGCGGCGGACAATTCTTTGCCCTTAATCCCTCTCAGAAATGAGGGGAGGCCTGTGTCCAGCAGTGGTACGTATATAGACTTCAACTTTACTTACTTTACAAAACGGAAATGTCAACGTTAGTTCAAAAACACAAACGTTAATCAAATTATTTGTTATGTTTTTTTGGATCTGAGCTTGCGGTGGTAGTGAATATTTTCTGTTGTTTTTGACGGTTTCTTTTCTGATTTTACAAGAATACATGTGCAAAATGATAACTTAAATGATTTTCCCCGGCTCACACATAGTGATTTAATAAAAATATCTTTAGGTATATTTCAAATTAAGCGGGATAAGTGCTATTACGTAGAACACATACGACAAGATGGGAGATTGGGAGATATGAAATAGAAGTGTGTCGAGAAACGGACAGCAACTTACTGAGAGAACTGTCAATATACATCCATTCTAGCTGTTATTAAGATGTCGAGTTAAACCAAAACAGATACTTAAACTCAAAAACATATTTTTATATATTTTAGTTGACAGTTCTTTTAACGGTAGAGAGGCCAACAAACATTACTGTTTTAATTGCTTAGTAGGAAAAAGAACTGTATGTTACTGTTGTCATGTAATGTCCATAATATGGTACCTGAGCTAGGCAAAGGTATCAAGAGAATTTAATACTGCATGCACCGTTTTTAGACGACATTTTATTTGTTTATGATGAAGTGGACGATTAATAAATCATTAAAAGAGAAAATGTTTTGAATTCATACTCCCTCTGCTTTTATCTAATTATTTCAAATCTCTAGAATTTAGTTGGACGACGGCGTCTGAATCTTTTATGTGTGAATGTCTTACAATACATAAAATTATGGTACAGTGTGGTTTACAACAAAGTCTAATAATTTTTTTCTTAAAGTGTAATGTGTGTGCTTGGTGTAAAAATAATATTGTAAGCGTAACATAAGCAATAACATTGTTTTTATACAAACCAATAACATCATATTTTTTTTTTCTACCATGAAGCAGTCGTAAACATTTTAGTTTTTAAAAAAAGGTATTGGTATATAAATAAAATAATGCAGTAATCATTACTGTAACATCAGGCCCAGCTTTCTATGAACTTTCGCCCGTCTCCTTTATTTGCATTTATTTTTGGTTCAAAATCAATTCGAAATCCAATTTTTGTAATTCACTTTAACAACATACTTTACTTTTCTTATTACGCTTTTCCTAGCAGTCATGTTAAAGAATGCAGAGAACGCGGGCCGTACTTTTGTTAGAGCGTATCACGTTTAATTTTGATCCGACGCGCCCGAAATTTTAAAGCTAAATTTGCTGATTTCCTTGGTCTGAAAAGAGAAAGAAAATAAATATTCAATATATATAATATAATCTATATACAGATTAAAAAATGTAGTATACGTCTTTAAATATCGAAATTACTACCTAATATTAAATTGAGTGGGCTTATAT
>DWHP01008601.1:0-10492 GCA_018247895.1 Parnassius honrathi | reverse complement strand
GCCTATATATTGAAGGTTTGTAGCCTCTGGTTAAACGACCGAAAGGTCAATGTCCGTTTTTCTCAATCGATTTGGCACGAACTATAGCACATACCATGTTTCAGAAATATAATTCATCACTATAAAATCTGTTGAATCTGTGCAGGTGTGATCAAAGGACCCGTCTAATATAATGCAGTACCTGGGTTCCATTCTAACCCATAAGAAACAATTACAATAATAAAAGTTGTTTCCAGTCTGGTTGTTATGATTTGCCTTGTGTCCGAAACTGCACGCTAGCTCACTCCTAATCTCATCAATTCTACCTTACACTCACTGTTACCATTACAACCCATTAGAAGTCAATAGCTGAACATAGGTCTTCCCCATAGCTTTACCATAGTTGCAATGCTTGGCAGCAATGTCGGTAACCTGTTATTTATTTTTAGTTTTTAAATATACAGCTACCAACTTTTTGGTTCATTTTCCTCTGTCGCCTCTAACAACACCCATGGTGCTTATAATGGGTGGTGGATATTCATACACTGATATAGTGGATTAAAATAAGTGGGTGTCTTTATGTTTACAAAGTAAACTTTTTTTATTCATCACAGCCTATCAAAAGTCCTGCTGAACACATTCCCTTGTGGGATGATATACCAGCACACTTATGCCAGTAGAACATCTTTAGAATTTAAATTTAAGGTCAGGTGTACCCAAGGAGTAAGGAGTGAATAAACAAAGTATCTCACCTTTGCACCCCATTTCTTTCTATTCACCCATCTCCCATGGCTTTTCATAATATGATTTTTATAAAAAGAGCTGATAATGTGTAATAAATTATTTTTACATTTACTACACCAGGGCATAAGCATGTAATTCTTAGAGTGATGCAACATATGCTCCAGAAGTATACACTGATACATAGACTTGTCACAAACTGTACACTTAACAAGTTTCTTAGAGAATAGTATGTGCATGTACTGCAACGACATGGTAGTGAATTTCCTAAAGCAAAATTCACACTTTATATTTTTATATCTTCCTGGGCAGTCATGAAATTTGTAAATATGATACTTTGAATTGCAAGCACTGCATAACTTTGCTTGCATTAAAATTGGATCATCTGAATGTACTAAGTGTCGGTCAGTCATATGGGCATCAAACTCCGTTTGAGTTAGACAGTATTGGAAACACACCGGACATGTTTTGAAATCATTTGTCATCCCTACTCCTAATTTGTCACATTTCATTTTCATGTATAACATGCACATACCCTCATGTTCAGCGAGTTTATTGCATGTAAAAAATACAGCATCGCAACCTTCGCACTTATATTTTGCCGTTCGACATCCGAAGTTATGATATTTGTCTGGTTTACCACATTTCAAACAATTAGAAATAATTTTTACATCTATAGGTCTAAGCACCCGGTTAGAAAATGCTTCCACATAAAACTCTTGATCTCTTGGTAAAGTTCTGATTTTAAATGTATTTTCACCATGGCTCTTCAGATGTTCTCTAAATGGGTACAGTCTCCACCAGCCCATTTTGCAAATATAACACATGTACAACAAAGGTGAACCTCTAAACTCAGGACGTGTCTCATACCAATCTTTCCATCTTTCAAATGCATCATAGATAAGCTTATCATGAAATGTTTTTGGAGTATCTCTACATTCACCATAAAAATTCCTAACAGCTATATCTAGGTATTTGTCCGCTAAACTAGTATTCTCTTTTGCTTGCTCCTCAACAGCGTTTAATATCGAAGTTCTTGTTATAGTATACTGCTTTACAGGCACAACTCTACTATTTATTTCCTTTTCATTTCTTGCTAAAACTTTTCTTATTATATACTTTTTACCCATGTCCTCTGCAAAGTTAACAGTTTGCAATTAAGCTATGTTTCGGAATTCAAGATAATGCTTAGACTAGTTCTAACCATAGCTGCATATAGTGGAAAATATACTTTTTTTTTAATAGGCTTTAACAAAAATGGTTAAGTGTTTTATACCACAAAATGTAGTTGGGGATTGAAGTCAACTGTTAACACAGGCCTCCTCCATAGGTTTTGTTTAGTAGGATAGGGTAACAAACGAGCACACAGTCCACCTGATGGTAAGTGGTTGCTGTGGCCCATAGACATCTACATTTCTATCCTCGATTACGAATGCATGCACATAAAATGCAGATGCGTTGTCACCCGTGAGGACTAAGATTGAATGCTTCTCCACCAGTAAGAAGGGCCTCCGGTTCACTACACGCACCATACGAAACACAGCAGCCTTAAGCTGCCATTTTATGCTGGTTTTCTGTGAGAGAGTGATCCAACGCCGGTCGAGCCGACACATTCATGCTACAATACTACTAATATAACTGCAACATGGCTCTACCATGTACATATTTCCTCAAAGGAGGACACCTGCCACAGTTCACGCTCGGCAAGCAGGTTGGCAACTGCAGTTGTTTATTTGCATCGTTATTAGAAACACGCTGCAGCCCATTTCGTGATTTGTTTCCCTCTGTCGCCTCTAACAACACCAATGAGACGATATGGGGAATTCGATATTCTAACACCGCCACTACATGGTCTAACACTTCAATATAAACAAATGCTTTCAAAAGAATCCAAGGACTATTCTAATTTGCACTACAGTTAAATTATACTACTCAATCAGCATTTAATTTAATAACTACAGTTCAGTAGTTACATTTAAATGCCACATAAGAAGTGCAATTATTGACGGCTCTGTGGCTCAGTGGCTTAGCAATGAGTTGCGGCGCTGAAGGCCACGGGTTCGAATCCCAAATGGAACAAGTTTTTATACAGCCTATATATAGTTTTATATATATACTATAGTATTAGTTGCGAGTCTGGATGTTTGTCCTTGTGAAATTTATGTACGTAAACTGCCTCCACAATACAGAAACCGAAAGTGACAGAAATGATGAACAAGCAGATAGTCGACCCGATGGTGAATACTGTGACCCATAGACGTCTACATTTATCCTTGATTAAGAATCAAAACACAGACACGCTGTCAGCCCTGAGGACTAAGATGGAATGCTTCATTTCCAGTCAAAAATGGTCTCTGGATCTTTACACTCACCATATGAAACACAGCAGTATTAAGCTGCTATGTCGGTATTCTGTAAGAGCATGGTCCTTTCCCGGTCAAGCCAACCCATTTGTGCCACAACCATAATATAGCTGCAGCGTAGCTCAACCACATATAAAAAATGCTGCAGCTATATCATGATAGTAGCAGGAATGGGTCAGCTCAACCGGTAGATACTTCTAGCATTTCCAATCATAGAATACTATAATACATACATAATAGAATGGGGAGTGGGCAGAGTCCGTGTAGCCACTAACATGTCAATTCACATGTATAAATATCAACATGATAAATGTTTGGAGGTTACAATCGTTTCCAAATTTCGCATGCAAATTATTTAGAAAATGCCAAATTGCACTATATTTAGAAATAAATATATATTAAAATCCATTTATCAACACAGCGAATCGGGTTTGTAGTAGTGATTAACTGATAATATGACATAATTGCTTGTATGTGCGCTCCCGACGATGCCTTACCTCATACAAAATAAGGTTAGCAGCCATTTTATTTTGTATTACAGTATTCTATGTTTCCAATAGTCACCCCTTATAACATTCATAGAACAAATTGTGATTCATTCATTTACGCTCCCCCAATTGGGCTAGGAATAAAAAATTTAGGTTTAAATGTGTTATAAATTTATTATATTTAACTTTTTTTTCTAAAGTTGGTACACAAATCTAAAATAGTGAAGTCAGTAATGGGGGATAGTGCCTGCTCAAAAGTAGATGTTGACATCAAGGCAGGTAATGTTCAGAAGTAATATAAGTGTATTATTTTATAAAAATACATGTACCTGTGTCCATTCCCACAGGTTCGGATATATTTACACCACATTCATCCACGCTGAATGTGCCACCATAATTAACAACTTCTTTAACTGGACCATTTTTATTCATAGAATCATGATCACATTTTTCTACTTTCACATTAACAGAACACTTTATTGGTAAAGATGAGGTTACATCTTTAGCTTTACTATTATCATCCATTTGATTCTTATTCAAAAATGCCTTCATGTCAGTCTGAAATAGAGATGAATTAAGAGTATCATAAAAAGCCTATATAGATTTCAAATTATTTGCAATTTAAAGTCTAGAAAACAAAATGTCTGATGTAAAAATATAATACTTTAATGACACAACGCACTGGAACGGTGTCAGTTATTACATTGGCTGTAATTTTACTTAACATTTAACTATAACTAGCAGTATGTCTAAAGAGCAAAATAAACAAATTATACTGAATAAAATGAGCTGCATCTGCTGTATACATAAAGAAAGCGAAGTTATTTGATATTTACGAAAAGACTCTGTTTATCTAACATAATTTATAATTCCCTTACCCTACTTTGAGAATTTAAGGGTTTTCAAGATTATTCTCTCGTTGGAACGTTTTTTACTACTCTTCAAAAGCGAATCATTTTTTAAAATAACTATTATCCATTGTAAATAAAATTCGTTATAATAGTCAACCAAACACAGACTAACTCAAGGCTCAAGAACTACAATATTATATACGGAAATCATCACTAAACTCTATTTTTGCCATTGTGTTTTTTTATAAATTGATAACTTGAGATGAATTATTGTAACTCGAAATGAATAGTCACCAAAAACCAAAGAACCACAAACTCAACTTTATAATTTATGCACAAACTAACTATAGACAACCAAATAATTAATACATTTTGACAGCTATCAGACTTATTGCACCAAGCATGGCAACCAAGAAATAGGAATGAACAATTATTCGATTCTTAAAAAGTTCGATATAGATTATTTAGAGTTTGTAATCATTTACGGTTTGGTTTGAATAATACCAAAATAAATTTAAAACGGATGATTCAAAACACAAGATTTATCAGTTTTCTCGTATTTTTTGTTACTACTTATTTTTTAGTGGCAAATTTATAAAAATTTGAGATTGAAACTAGATTAAAAATAAATATATTCTATCATTTACAGTACCACTAGTTGAGTTGTCGTTGTTTAGATTAATTAGTATTTGATTTTCAATAATGCAGTCAAAAACGTTTCACGTTAATCATTCCGCAATAACTTTGCACAAGCGTAATCACACGATTTAAAATAACCTTTTGTATAAATGTGAAGAATTATGAAGTTATCTATATTTCATTACAACGTGTTTTTATCATCTAATTTAAATTCGAATCTTTCAAACAAAGCAAAATATCAGAAAAATAACCAGTATCACCTTTTTTACCCGACGTCGTTTCAATGATATGTCGCTATGTACGTTACCGTAGTGTTTGGATGATTAAAATTCATTGTTTTGCGAATAATGGGCAAAAATATTCAAATAATCGGTAAAAATATTCATATAATCGAATCATTAATTTTTTAATGTATTATTTCTTTAATTAAATTTTTCTTTTTAAAATTTCTTAAATTACATGAATATCATGAATAAAACTTTTTTTTTACTTCGTCAACTCAAATTTGTGTAAGCAAAAAACTCATATACAAGGCCGCGCTGAAAAAACCGCTACGTAATTTCAATCTCCCGCCATTTCGGAGGCTTACTGTGTGTAATTTTGTGATTTTATGTTTGTCATCTTATTTTTTGGACTGTTTCTTCTATATTCATTGTAGCATATGCTCATGTCAGAAATAATGATTGGGCAAAAGTGGTAGAAAATTCAAAAAATTGTTTATGGATGACTTTGAAAGAGATATTAATTTTGACTCAAAAGGTATTTCTTAGATTTGGTTGACTATAAACATAAGAATGACTTTCAATTGATGTTATTTGTATTGAATAATAAACTTTCCATTTTTTTTTTATTATTTACGTAAATATAGTAAATCCCAGCGTTTATTTGTTTTGGGACATTTACGATTTTTTGTTCTTACTATGGGCACACTTTATTTTGAACAACACTACTTTGGCACAATTAAGTTTAGAGTTACGTAGCACTACTATTTTGAATTTTATTTGGCGTAAGTAAAGAGTAAACACGTCCGCTCATAACACGAGTTAACCGATCCTTTTCTTACTTATAACGTTTTCTTTTATTGTAATTCAAATTTAATCAAAAAATTGGCTACGAGTACTTTTGATATTGTGTTAATACCGACCAATAAAAACACTAATGTAGCCAGTAGCATCATCGGAATTATCGGATATAGTATCAAACCCGTAGTCGACATAGCCATAATGCCTTTGGATTCTAACATGGTATTCCGTCAACTGCTTAATTTTTTTTCATCCATGACCAAGGTATAATTTTTTTTTATTAGGGGGTTACTCTTCGCTGTGAATTTTAATCCCATCAGCGCTTCTTGAGTAAACCGTGGTCGGCCATTTGTACTACTGTACCACTTAGTCAATGTCCGTGCAAGCAAGCACGTTCCAAAAGCTTTTTGGTTTTGGAAAGGATTTTGGTTAATAATTAAGTGTTAGGGCGAAACATCTTAACTCTGTGAAATATTTAGTTCTGGGCAGTTTTCAGACTTACTTTTAAGTAATTGTCTCTTTAAAAGTTCGCTTTCTTCAGTTCTCATCTTTTCTAGTTCCTGTTCTTTCATCTAAGTGTATCAAAGATGTCTTTGTCAGTGAATCTAGTATTTCCTGCAAGCTTATAACTGTTTTCTTTAAATAATAAAGTCCACTGCTGAATATATTCCATAGTTGCTACGCTTGGCGAGTGGGTTGGCACCTGCGGTTTATTTTTATTTTTAGTCGTTATTAGTAAGACGCTGCTGCCCATCTCCTAACTTTTTCTCTCTGTAGCATTTTACAACAGCCACGGGCTAATATGGAGTTGAAAGCGGTCTGTTCTTCCTATTATGATCCCATTCAAGGATCAACTAATTAATAATTAATCAATTAATAAAGACCTTCTATTCTCAGACCAATACCCCACCACGCTGGGTTCGAGACAACGTGGTGGACGTGATCCCAGAGGAAGACATTCGATTCCAATTACATAACCATTTTCTTAAAGGAAAGAGCAGGAGACTAACTAAGACGACGGGCCCCTATGGTAATGGTCCCGGTCTTGACGCCAGTCGTATGTGCTTATGTGGACTGTATCTTCTTTATCCTACTACTAGGGTGAACACTGAAGGATCTTGAAATAAAACAGTGATTTTGCTCTCTCGCTCGGCGGTGAGCGTAGAAGTCTCGATGGAGTGGTGTGGGTGAGGCCCGTTATCTGCGCGGTCGAACAACCGTCTCGCAATACGGGTCACAAATTCTTGAATCGACTCGATGTTGAGGTCTCTGGCAATGATGTCATTTCTGACGTAGCGGCCAGCTCCCACGATCACTCGAAGTGCAAGATTCCGCTGGGCTCGCATCCTCTTATGCTGCGTGTCTGAAGTCAGTGTGTAGCAGGCTGGCGCTGCGTATGTCAGTCGTGAGCGGACGTAGGTCTTGTAAATGGTGATTTTTGTTTTTGTGAGGAGTTTAGATGCCAGCATAGGGTATAGTTTCGCTCGCGCGATTCCGGTCTGAGCTACTACGTGGTCGACCATTGGGATCATGCGCAGCGGGCGATCTATCTGGCATATTAGGTAGATGACGGTCTTTTTGCAACCTACACCCTGCTCGCGTAGTTACAGAGTCAGTGGAGTACGTGTCAGCCTGGTCATGAAGGCGGCGGTCTTCCCGACGTTGACCACCATTCTCCATCTGTCCAGCCACTCAGGGAACAAGTCCAGCAGTCACTGCAACTTCTTTGCCGCAATCTCTACCCGACGAGATGACGTGAACGAAGTACACACTGTCGTCTGCATACAAGGCGAGGATGACATCTTCTTATCACTCCTCCAGGCAGCCTTGGAGTGTGGGGATATCGTTTGTATAAACCTCGTACAGGTGCGACTACAGGCAGCCGTCCTGTGACACTCCCGCTTCGATCGGTCGTGCTATCGAAACAGTCTCCTCGATGTTGACGTAGCAGCTCCATCCCTACAGAAACAACGCTGTTAGCAGCACAAGCGTAGGCGGCAGGGTTGTGTTCTACAAGTCTGTACAACAATAGCCCTAAGTGCCACACTCTGTAGAAGGTCTTCTTCATATTTAAGAAGACCCCCACATAGATGCGGCCGCGGTTGTGCTCGGCTGCAAGATAGTGCAGCATGCAGGCCAATTTGGTTGTGGTTGAGTGTTCTCCGCGGAAGCCAAATTGCTCCTCTCGCAGAGCAACGTGCTGCAGTAATCTATTTAGGGTTAGTTTCTCAAAAAGATTCGATATGTGCGGTAATAGCATTATGGGACGGTAGCTTGGCGGTTACCTCCTGTCCTTTCCCGGCTTTGGCAGCACGACGATCTTGCTCTGCTTCCAGATGGTCGGGAAGGGGCCAGTTCTTAAAATGCCGTTAAAGAGCCTGGAGATTTCCACAATCCCCCTTCCGGCCAGCTGCTTTATACCCATGGTGGTGATACCGTTGCATCCCGGCGCTTTGCGGTTGGGTAGGCGCGTGAGGGCGCGCCTTACCTCTGCTGGCGAGATAAAATCGTCGCCCCGCATTGGCGCTGCCGAGTACGGTAGGTATTCCTGTACTACACTGAAAAGGCTAGACCCGGTCATCGACCGAGGAATACTGAGAGCAAGAGGTAGAATCGACGCGGCCGCTGTGAAAGATCAAACGAAACGACCGGTCATATTGAACGGCAGACACCGGTTCGTACAGATGCTCGTGGAGAAGGCACACCAGTACGCTAGCCACGCCTACAGAGAACGAGTTGTCAACGACTTACGAAGAAAGTACCACATTATTCGAATGCGACCAACGGTTGGGGAAATCAAGAAAAGGTGTACGCGATGTCGTGTTAGGAAAGCTACACCACGACCGGCGGTAACAGGAGACTTGCGTCCCGAGAGGTTAAGAGCATTCGAATGACCGTTTACGTACACCGGGTTAGATTATTTCGGGCCGTTAACTGTGACTATAGGGCGACGCCATGAGAAGAGATAGGTTGCGTTATTTACCTGTCTTACGACGCGCGCGGTACACGTAAAATTTGTGTATAGGTTAACCACAGACTCAGCGATCATGGCGCCTAGGCGTATGGCGGCTAGGCGCGGGTGGCCTAAGGTAATCTATTCAGACAACTGCACCAATTTCCACGGAACAGACACCGAACTACGACGGGCCATGGAGGAGTGGGCGCCGCAGCTGAAGGACTTCGCGCTTACTCAACTGACGGAGTTCATCGCACCGGGTGCGCCTAACCAGAGAGGCGCATGGGAACGATTGGTGCGTTGTATCAGGGCAGCGCTCGAGGCTACTCTTCATCAAAAGAGCCGCAAGGAAGAAACACTCATAGCGCTATTGGCAGAGGCGGAGAATACGGTAAACTCCAGCCCTCTCACTTACATGCATCGCGACGTGTTCATCGGCGGATCGACGGACCTGGAGGGCTGCGCAAAGACTGGCCGACGAGTACTGGCGACGCTGGGTGCGTGAGTACCTACCGACCATGGTGCTCAGAGGAGAATTCGGGAACACCCAGCAGCCAGCCCAGATTAAAGAAGACGACCTCGTTATCATAGCAGACAGCAACCTCCCGAGGAACGTGTGGCCAAGAGGAGTAGTCACAAGGACCTTTCCCGGACCAGATGGAGTGGTGCGGAACGTAGAGGTCAGGACGAGAAGTGGTTTGCTGAGGAGGCCGGTCAGGAAGATCGCCGTCCTCCCGAGAGAAGAGACAAACGCTCGCACCAACTCGGTGCCTACCTCACACCGACCGCGGAAATATAAGAAGCGTCCCTGGCGAGGCTCCGACATTTGTGCGGATTCAAGCGGCTACAACGGAACAAACTAGCAAGAAATAAGTCCTCAAGATCCCTATTAGGTTTTAGTTTTACCTGCCGCACAATCAATTGTATATAGTAACTAATATAGTGATTTAATTATAACTCCTTAACTTCGACTCAACTCTTTTATTATTTTAAAAGTAATTTGTCAGACTGATGTCACAGGTTTAGTTTAACAATAGTAATTCAGTGATTTAATCAAGTAATAGTCCCTAGCAAAGATAAATAAATACAGCAAAGATTTAAATAGTTAGATGCGCCTTCATCTTGAAAACTGTGGCATTATTTTTGGATGTGTTCGTTTACAAGACGCTGACGCGCGCACACTAATGCAATAGGGGCATCTCTTATTTTCTTACAGAAATTGTGTATACTACTTTCTCTGTCGCACAAATAAGCACTGATTGCGAATGAGTGAGCTCACTCATCTAAGAATGGACACATTTCGGAGTGGTCATACCACAGAAATCTAAATAATAAGACAATAGAAATGCCTTCTACTGTCTTTTAATATCGGGACACGTGTCGCCAGGTCGTAGCTCTCACACATAGACAAACAATAAATACACAATTACGCCTACAAATATCTCTAGCATTC
>DWHP01008600.1:0-10492 GCA_018247895.1 Parnassius honrathi | reverse complement strand
AAGAAATACACTGTAAATATGTTTTAAAGTTTCGCATTGTAATAGCTCAAGTGGATATCGGGCCGTCGCGAAATTATGGTGCTCTGGTTCGCGTCCTGTGTTCGGTCCGACTTTTTTCTTTTTTCTTTCAAATTCCCTTCTTTTGTGAGAAAATAGAAGAAATAAACTAATTGCTTCAGTTTTTCTGTTATTTCAATAAGATCAAAAAATATTATTCATATGTTTCATCAGTATGTAATTTGTATCTAAATATAATTTCCAAAATACACAATTTCCAAAAAAAAAATACCGAGGAAAGCTCGGTCATCCAGGTACTGGAGTATATAAGCGTTAACTTTACTTTTATATTTTGAATAAAGTTGATGTGATAAACTTACAGTCCACCTGATGGTAAATGGTTCATGCAGTCCACACACATCTGCAACCAACTTCAACAAAAAAGGTGACAGTTGCGTTATCACGTCACATTTAGAGAAGAGCCTCAAGCAACCTGTAATAAAATTGATTCTCAGTACATTTCAAACCAGAATACACTAATGCAAGCACTCCTATTTAGTTGCAGAAGTAGGTAATAAGCAGAAAATTACCACCTGGTTAAGATCAAATCATTTCATATATTGCGCTTAAAACTTAAATGCATAGTGTCTTTTATTGTTTTTGGTCAAGTTCTTTGACTTCCTATATTTAATAATACTTAGTACTCAGTAGTCACAATATCTGTGAGCTGTAATGGCTCCATGCAGTTTTATTGATATCATAGTTTCTTTTTTTTTAGGTTAGCGACGCAACAAGATACCGCCCGAAAATTCTCCCGTCAACCGCCACCAACAGCTATACCCGCCCCTCAAACGAAACTCCCAAAACCAGTAGATCTAACGAGCTCATTACTGGAAACCAATCTTAATCAATTAACACATAAATCGTTTTCAACAATAACGAATCCCCAACCCTCAATTACTTATAACACCTTAGCTATGAACCAATCAAGTCCTAATTACAGTTCAAATTTGATGTTGAATTCCACACCATTGAACTTTGGATATGGCCATAATCCTACAGGGTTTAATAGCCAGCCGGCCTTAGCTACGAATACGGGATGGGCAGCGCCGACAAATGCGAACTTTAATAATAAATGGGCTAACGACCAAAACAATCAGACCAGCATGAAGCAAGACTGGTCTGCTTTTGAATCTCTCCTTCCAACACAAAATAATAACAATAGTAATAGTGTTAAAAAGGAAGACACCAGTGAAATGATGGACTTGCTAAGTTAGGCTTTTCTGCCTTGCAAGTAATCAACCGGAACTACTGGTTGTATCAATCAGGTGTAAGATGTAGTTTAGGGCAATCAGTACTTACCAGAATATTCACAGGAGAATAAAAATTATCGACATAACCTAATAAATCAATAACTATGGGTGGACCACATGACTTGTGAATCCTGAGGAGAAAAATTTTCGTGCATGTCACCCCATTTTTATGGAGCGATGACATGACAAAGTATGCGAAAAATTGAAGATCACAGGCTTAGTGGTAGTCTTTGGGGGAGTTTCGAGTGATGTTTATAAAATGTGCCGATTAAAATGTACTCAAACTGTAGTGCTTGATAGAAATTCTCGCATTTGTAGTATGTGTACGTCACTATCATGTCATAGTTTCGACAAAAAGGCCATTTATTCTGTCCTCTTTTTTATAGTAGTCGGTACAAACGATCACGCTGCCCACCTGGTTGTAAGTGACCACCACCGTCCATGAACAACTGCAACTCCGGGGGAATACCAGGTGCGTTGCGGTTGCCGGCCTTTTAAAAAGGAATAAGCACGTTTCTTGAAAGTCCTTAAGTCGTACGGGCAGGAAAAATCGAAGAAGTCGTGCGAGGAAGTAAACTACTAGTAAATCGCACAATGGTAAACCGCCAGGCGTCCAGATGACATGGGTATCGGGAATTTTGTTACGATGAGCGTCGGTGGAATGTGGTGGATGGAATTATTCCGAACAATTTCTCTGACCCCTTCCCGTGACATCTCATGTGCTAGTGAATCTAGCCGATCAGTAAGAACTAGGTAGTCGACGATTTGAGCCGCTCCATTCCAAGCACTGCATTCCATGTGTATACCCGTATACACAACTCGGGATAAGGAATAAACTATCGATTTTATCGATCGACAAACTAGGAAGGAACTCACTTATCAAAGGGCAAATAGCGCTAAGTTAATCCGAACTTGCCCATCCTACAATTTTTTAATTGGACAGAACTCAAATAATAGACATTCAGGCAAACTTCGCTTTTCCGGAAGGTTCTAGCATAAAAGTGATGCAATTTTTAACATGTTTTCGAAATATAAAGAAGTTGCGTCAGGTCGATTTCATTGTTCAACGAATTGAACTGGGCCAGTTCAAATATGTGAAAAGCACGCTACAAGTATCTAGATCTTTAGCTAATATTCGAATTAGAGATCGACCACTGTAAAAAAGTAACATTAAACAAAATAAAATTTCTCGAGAGTGGGTTATACCGTTTTCCTAGTGCCAGTAAATATTTCAAAGGTTATTCTTACTTGCACATTCCTATTACATGGTATGACAATTATGAGGGTATTTTTATATTAAAATACCGTTTTATGTAACAAAACTTATTTATTCGAATTAATTATAAATATATCATAAATCATAATGTACAACTATAAATAATTTATTTGGGTAAAAATTGTCTTAAAATTAAGGTAATAATAATAATTATTACATAAAATTGAAAAATATCCTAATTTGCAATTGATTTGCAAATAATATAAAATAGAATACAAATCATTCATAGCCAATAGCCATAGATAATAATGGGTATTTATTATCTATATAACATTATATTTTTCCTATAGGTTTACTCAAGTGTATTTTATATATTTTGGCGCTAGTTACAGATGTGTAAAAAATTTATTATCTGTTGTCATTCATAAAATAGCATATTTGACCAAGCATTATTATTATGTTCATAATACGACTTATATAATAATTTATCCACTATGTATTAATAAAAGTGCTTATGTAATCAGGGTTCACAACCCTATCTTGCAATAGTTTTATTTAATAATTGAAAATGTAATGATCTCTTTTATACATAAAATTTAATAACGAACGAAGTTGTATTTTTATTCGTTTTCGAATGTATGTGATTTTCTGAATGAATTCAGAGACACTGTTTTTTTAGTTAGTATGTAGGTATTAGTATTTATGATATAGATTGATATGTTCAAAAATTTGATCATATTTATATACAAAATATTTGCTGATTTCGGGTTCCATATTAGGTGGCATAAAAATTTTAATCGTATTTTATTGCACCATAACTGCACACATCATTTCGTATAAAGTTAGGTCCGAATAATTTGTTAGTTATATTTTTTCTTTTGTACCTTAGTCTAATTTAACACTGTTAGACGCTTCGATAAATATTATTACTTTTACATGTGTGAACGACCAGACTAGTTAAACTTAAAAATGTGATGCGATTGGAGCACCGCCGATTTTGTGAATTTTGTAACTTTCTATATCCCATTCCGTCCCGAATGTGGATAGACTTATATAGTTGTATATAGGTTGTCTCTTTAGAGCTATATTTCTGTTTGGACAAAGGGTTTTCGTCATCATTTGAGTGAGTTATAAAAATCATAACCACGACTATTGTATCTTATAAAAATAAATTATATAATGGTATTAACTGGCAATAAGATTTCAACCGATTACGAAACGAGAAAGTTCTATATGTATAGTTGACGCATATGTTATTTTATGAACATACACCGATTTTTAGGAAACTGCTGAAACGATTTAAATGAATCCTTTTTTTATTAAATTGGTAATACTTCAGGGCTGGTCCGTTATAAATTTATAGAAAATTTCCATCCCTAACAGTGAGAAATTATGATATGAATATTTTAATGTGCCTATTGTAGCAATATTCTTGTTAATTTGAACTTGGCTATTATTAGTATTTATTTAGATCACTCAGCAGCACGGAATATATTAATCCGTGCTGCTGAGTGGGCTGCAGCAGGGTGAAATAAACATAAAAAAATAAAAAAAAATAAAAATAAATTACAATTTATTGGTTTCTGAAAAATCTTTGAGCTTTAATCATTTATGTGAAAATTATATATTAATTTGTTTTTGAAGTTTTTTGACTGTTTATAAAAATGTTATTATATATGTTACGGACCTATACCAACCTTTTTGCACATTAGTTGAGCATCTTTTTTTTTAAGAATACCTACTGTCAATTCTATCAACACTACTAACATTACCATTCACAGTGTTAGGAGTGGTTTTGTACAGTAGTCTAATGCTAGATTCGAACTCACGATCACTTCATTTCGAATTCTTAATGATTGGGCTGCTGCCAGTAATTTCTTTTAATATTTACTGTCTCCGCCTTCTAAACGATGACGCGAGGAAAGCGCATGCAGTGGAAATCTGTAGGAGACTGGCTGTAAAGAAGCAGGTCCTGTACTCGTAGTTGTATGCAAGCGACCAGATCATGATCGACACGGCGACAACTACGTTGGCGGTTGTCATGGTGGCTGTTGTGTCGAATTCGTTGAGCGTGCTGTTGTAGAGAGGCTGTTCGAGGATATTGGAGGCTGCTGTCGAAAAACTCGCCAACATGCACCACACAACGAGGAAACTTTTGTTCTCTGTCAGAGCTATACCTGAAACAAAAGAATATAATTTTATTACGTTTGTTTTTATTGAAGAAGGGTGACAGGCAAGCACACAGTTACACACAGGTAAGTGAATGTTGTGGACCATAGATATCTACATCTTTCCTCGATTATGAATCAATTGCAGAACCACTGAGGACTGTGGAATGTATTGTTTCTAGTAAAATATGTCTAATTCTCTACACTCACCATACGAAACAGTAACATTTCACACTCATCTTCTGTGAGACGGTGCAGCCGACCCATTCGTGCTAGAATTACAATATGGCTGCAGTGTGACTCTACCACGTACATACAGCTGCAGCATGGTTCAACGGCCAAATATCGAGAACAAGTGGCCACCATTAGATGGGAGTGGGATCTCGTAAAATATTCAGGTGGCTCATAATCGTGTTTTATGGCGTTCTTTGTTAAAGCCTATGTTCAGGAGTAGACAAGTGTTGTAAATCGTAATGTTGATAAGGATGACCTAAGTCAATTATAACTACCCTTAAACGTTGTAAACGGGATGTTACCCTCCCGTAAAACATCCTATAAAATAACGACCGACGACGAAGAGCAGCGTGAGAGGTGCAAGACGTCTGGTATGGAGATCGTCAATTCGCCGGTCAAACGAGGCGGCTAAGTTACTTTTTAACCGACTTCAAATAAGGAGGAAGTGCTCAATTCGATGTTTTTTTTGTGTTAGAACTGTTTTCTGGTGAACCGATTGTGGTGATGCTTTTTTATTTGAAAGCTGGTACTTCTCACGTGTTCTTATATAAATTTGATCAAGATGTTACCAATAGCTCTTGAGTTTCTTTAGTAATGCGTATTTAATTGACTTCGATGATGTTCCCATTTTATTGATATTGAAGTTTGTTGTACACAAATTTTAATTTTACCACTTGTTAGTTATCAGGTCTGGGTTACCTGAAACGAATCTGATGATCATTTACGGTGTCTCCAGCAGGGTGACATTCTACAATCGTTAATGCTAATAAATAACAATAAAAATGAATAAAATCAAAGATACTTAAGTTGCGGCGTATGAAAATACACGTCCCCGTATCAACCTATGGTGGGTGTCATAAGAGGCGACATTGCGAAACGAACTAGAGACGGGCATCCGTATTTTCCTGATAGCAACTCAAAAGAATAAAAATCTGTCAGAATCAGAAGAATGTGGCAGAATTGGTAAATTGTTTTAAGTGGCCATTTACCACTTGCTTGCCAAGAAAGCTCACAGGAAAGAGGAAGCCTTATCCCATGAGTCAGACACATGTGTAGGCTGATACTTCACTAAGATTTTATTAACTTATTACTACTTTTCCACCGCGATGCTTTAAAAACCCAGATTTTAATCGGACGGAAAGACATGCCGGACCATTATTTCCCTTTCGCTATACGTAGTTGTACACACCACAAAGAAAACCCTTTATACTTCGAATGTGTGGGATATCGACAACAAAATGGTGTAGATCCGATCCGACCATCCGTCCGATGGTAGAAGGGGATAAAGAAATTAATTAATGTAATTCTCGCGCAAACTACCCGAAATGTATTATATCGAACACAGAAAGGTAAGTAAATTTCTTACCATAAAAGCCCAGAGTACCACATGTACAGAATGCTGCGCACAACCTCGCCTTTTGGTTGATGGACTTCGGCAGAACCACGCATAACATTATGAAGCACAGGGCTGCGCCATGCGCTGCAGCTATGAGTGTGGACACCTGGAAAAAAAGATATCATCAATATTATGATACTTAAAAATTCTATTTAACCTAATGCCTCAGAAAGAGGGTTATGTTTTTCGAGTACGTAGAAAAATATGTTTGTTTGTTTCTTTCTTTCTTTCTTCATTTACTAGCATGTGTGAAGTGTTGTTAGTTTTGTCATCGTTTCCAGAGTGTCATAAATTATTCTTTATCGAATTTATACCTATACAACCCACAAAAATCTATATACCTAGTACCTACCTAGGATTTGCTTGAGATGCACTTTATTATATATGAGAAAAATTTCACAGTACCTACGCAAGCAACCCTGGTTCGATCCCGGCCGACCAATATTTTTGCAAAAACTAAAATTATTCTTTTTGATATTTTGAGTGTATTATGATCGTCCATTTTTATGGGTTGGGATTTTTGCATTAATGGCCCTAAAATAACGGATTTTAGATTTTTAAAATGATCTTTAAAAGAGCTTTTTGAAACTCTTAGAGAAAAATATTTGAAACTGAGTTGTTACCTCAAGTAGTTCGTTTTGCTGAATTAGACACGGAGCCTTAAAAACTCTGTCACTGTACAAATCGAAAGCGATTCATAAAAAATCGTAAATAAATTTTACTAACCGACCAAATGTTCATTGATGGATTTTGTTCCCATATTAGAGGCGGAAACACAACTCCCAGCACAAGAATTGAAAAAGTTGTGCACAAGTGTAAAAGTGTGTACAAGTAAAAATTTAAATCCTGCAGCATATTCACGACGGTAATAAAGTTCTTCTTTAAGGACGCCGTTCTTCTAGCAGTTCCAGGTGTCACTTCAGCGGAAAATATTAAACCATTCTGCGGTGCATTGATGGTAGTCTCTCGGTACAATGGTTGGGGGTTTGGAACTTCTTGCTCTATGCTGGTTAGCTCCCTATATCCACTAATACGACTATAGCTATTAACGTCCAAAGCGCCGAAATCTGAAGAAAATCGATTGGCAGGTACATCCGTGAACATTGTGCTGAAGTCTGAAGAGAACCTTGCTTCCTGTGACGATCTGTTCTCACGAAGTTCGACGGATGGATCGATTATCTCTTTCGCGTCTTTTCTCGATTTGAAAACAACTACGTCAGTATTATCATCATCCTGGGGAGGGTCTGTCGTGGTTTCCGTTGGATTGGTTTGAACCTGACTTTGAGTTTCGGTCTGACGTTGATTTGAGAAAATAACCTCGTCGTCATCCTCTGTTGCATCTCGCAGCATGTTATATGTGGTTCTGATGACCTTTTCTATATATAGAGGTCGGGTATACGCAGCTAAAAACAGGCAAGTCTGCATCATGATAGCTCCATATATCATTACGACAACATCGCCAGTGTACATTGTGCACAAATAACCCACTAGAATCGGCACCAGGCAGTTTCCCACCGAAGGGGCCACACGCACTATACGTTGAGCCATTGTAAGCTTTTCTCTGAAATAGTGCGTTATGATTACATCAGTCTGTTGACCGGTTAACGCGCAGCCGATACCTGAAATCGAATCAAATCGAACATTACATTCGGTATTCCTTTTTGTTTCATTATCAGTATTTACAATTTGTGAAAGGGGTCATCCGCTTCGTGAATTGTCACATTTGAGGACGGATTGATGATCGCTATATTACATTAATATCATCGGAATTAGAAGGTGATATAGGTATATAAGATTTTCCTTAGGCGACATTAATAGCACACATGAGATCAGTTATTTAGTTAAAAGTTTATTATTTTGTACGGTGAGCAGCTCCGTCTCATACAGAAAGATGAGAACGACTCCATCCCATTTTATCTCTTCGGTGAGCTAAGAATTACCGTTACCGTATTCCGACACAAATCCTGTGCTGAACGTATGTCTCCTTTAAAGATTGCCTTATAGGGAATCCCCCCTAGTTTGACATACCTAGTTGCCACGCTTGGCGGGCGGGACAATGACATTGAAATGAAATTGATTTGCGGAAATGGGGATTGGTAACCACAGTTTATACCGACGTAAGAGTAGACCGTGGGAAACAAAAGCTTTTTTTTTAGGCTTTGGTAGGTAGAGAAATAAAATTTAAAGCCATATCGATACATGCGATCATCAACACGTTGAAAGCGCAGAGATTACGTCAACTCCTAACTTACATACTCTGGAAAAGATCAAGTAGAGGATCACTTTGCGATTTTATGTGCAGATGGCGACTAGTCATATTGTCATACAGTTTATCATCACTATACAAACGATGTTAAAAAAATCAATTGGTGTAAGAAATGTGATCTTCCGTGATTCATGTCCACAGATTGTTCAAAAGCCACATCAATTAAAATTCAATTTGCTAATCTTATCTGACCCTAAAAAAATAAATTAATTTCGTTTCACTCGAAATATTTCCTAAGTTTTTAATTAACGTAACAAATTATGCGATTTTCGGTATTATACCAGTAACTTTCTGTGCCTCTACACCAAAGGTGTCGAAAGGAAGTACCTATGTAATGAAAATACGATTAAATACGGATAAGTATACTATAGCATAGTAAATCTGATATAATATAGTATAGGTAATCTGTCTGATAATGAAACTATCTCAAAGTACTTAGGTAAGCAATAAAGACCAATCAGTGAGGAGGAATTGAATATTCTCACCAACCTACCAAGATCGTATTTTTTTCCCTATGTTGAGCAACGGATATTACAATCGTAATACTTAATATATTGTCTATACATAATATAACTTACTGAAACATATTATGACACACCTACACTTATCAGTAATATGGTACCTCATATTGATATAAAGGTATTGAGAATGACGCATTTTCAAATTTTTCTAAAAAACATAATTTCCAATCACATTACTTCAAATAAAGAAAACACTTATCGTAACAATTGATTAACAAACGTAAAGGTATACAAAAATTACCTGCAAATATTCCAGAGAAAATATTGACTATGTGGTCATTACTGTATGCGTTTGTCGAATAACTTGATAGTAAAACACCAGCTACAGTTAAACATAGACCAGAAAGAGCAATGAACCGAGGCATGTTAAAAATCTTCACCATGGCCCTGCACCAAGACTCTAATAAAAGTCTTATAATCACCATTATCACAGGCACTAAAGCTATGTCCATATCCCATAGTTTCAATACTTCTCCTTCATCATGATCCTCTTCTCTGATTGCTTTTAAAATAATGAGTCCATATAAACTCAAAACTGCAGGTACAGTTATGTGATACATAGCTGCTGAAAAAACAATAAGCCACCCATAGCCTCCATCTGGTGGTGTGGGACCAATTTCTGGTTGAGACGCCACTACACTGTCTAAATGAAGATCCTCTATTCGATCACCTCTCTCTGCGCGGTTAACGTTTATATTACTCTGAGCCTCCATATTTAGACGATAAACAATAACTACGATAAATTCATGTCTACAATGAGGTGGTCAATGAGTTATCTATATGCTACAAATTATCTTATCACTTATCTTGTCGTGTAATCTAATGGACTAAATTTTTGAAATAGCCGCCAAATAGTAAGATTAATGAAAAAATTGCTATAAATATCTTATTTAAATATCTTATTTAAAAAGAGAAACATATCGAAATTATATAAAACGACGGGTTGCACTCCGGGAGTGCCACTAAGGCCGTTCACGTTCCAAAATCCGACCAAATCAGGTCCGGCAAACCGCGACGCGATACGAAGCGGCCCAGCATGGCCACAAAGGCTTCAGTGCTGAGGGCGCTTACAAGTTCTAAGCGAACGGCTTTAGTGGCGAGGCACACGAAAACGCACAGATAGGTCTTATGTGAACGCGGGTTACGAAGGTTGTAGGACTTGACGAGGATGGGGCCAGCAAAGTCGGT
This sequence comes from Parnassius honrathi, assembly GCA_018247895.1. Lineage (NCBI taxonomy): Eukaryota > Metazoa > Arthropoda > Insecta > Lepidoptera > Papilionidae > Parnassius > Parnassius honrathi. The sequence continues at coordinate 193 of DWHP01008600.1, read as the reverse complement.
TACGAATCCAGCGAATGGTCGGATGACCCTGATGTGGTTGTGTGGTAAGTCACCCATCATCGGTTGCGATATGGTGGCCTTTAGTTTATAACAGAGTACGCACTTAAAGAGGACGTTCTGAATGGTGCGTCGGCCAGCCAAAATCCAAAACTCCCGCTGCAAAATAGCCGAAAGAGCGTTACACCCAGCGTGG
>DWHP01008599.1:0-10492 GCA_018247895.1 Parnassius honrathi | reverse complement strand
TGCATGTCTGAGAAATAAAGAAAAAAAATATTTCGAAGACATGTGAAGTTCGCCAACACGCATTGGGGCAGCGCGGCTGACACTTCCTTGCCCTAAAACCCTCTCAGAAATGAGGGGAGGCCTGTGCCCAGCAGTGGGATGTGTATAGGCTGTAACTTTTAGAGAAAAGCATGGTTCGTAAGATGCTGTGGTTAGGATTAGGGAAAAAGCTTCGGTGGTTTGGAAACCTAGGAAGAATGATTTTTTTAAATAAAGGTGTCAAATGAAAACACAATCCAACTGAAGGTAAGTGGATGATACTTGATAAATAATCAAATTGTGTGTCACAATGACGACTAAAATGCAATGCCTCGTTTCCAGTAAAAATGGTCTCCGGTTCTACAGTACGAAACACACTAACACTAAGCTACTGTTTTACGTCGGTATATTTTGGCTGGTCATGCGAAAAGAACGATAAGATAGTATTTTAAGATAAGGCGCCGACGAGATAATATTTTACAGATCAAATTGTAAATATATTGAAGAGGGATCAAACTAAGAGTACTCTTTACTGTTAACTGAATGTTTGCGTAGATATATGTTAATGCAAGTAAAACTATTTATTCTAAATAAATGACAATTATACAAATCTCAGAGCATATTTTATAAAAAAAATGTTACCTAACACTAGGGTTTTCGGCAATATCATAGAGGCAATTTCCAAACAAATTGCACAAGCACAAACAGACCGATGCGAAAAAATGCGGGATTCGAACAGCAACCCCGCAACAAATATCGCGCACTGCACACCGCGTTACCGAAAAAAAAACCGAGGTAATTAAGGCTACACGCTCATGGAGACACATCGATCGGTCGGCGGCGTTGTCACCACTGAGGTCTAAGATGGATTGACTTCAGAACGGTATATAGGCAGAGCTTTTTGGCGACAGAATGAATGTGTGCTCGTTTGCCACCCTCACTTCTATATAAAACTAAAGCTTTAAATCTTATGACATATGAATCAATTCCACTTTTTTTAAGTCGTATGAAATATTGTATACTTTTAGACCGTCTTGCATTTAAATAAGCTCACCATCCATCGAATAAAAACTCACTCCATCTCGGCTTCTAATTAGCAAACAAGCTTGGATTTTAGAGCTTGAGTTTTCCGTAACAAAGTTACGTAAAAAACCAAACAGAAACAGTAAAATTTAACTTTGCAAAGGAAGCTCAAACTTTTAATTTAAAAGTTGTACTTGAATCGGTTTGACTTTAATTGACGCGGAAGAATTCTTTAAAAAAAGTATATATGAGAGTTTGAGTTTTTTAGAAATTTCGGCTGAAACAATGCTAGAACGGCTTTTGAACTTTGAAGGTCGAGTTTTTGAAGTTTGACATTTGAATTGTAACTGGGTTGGTATTTTTTTACAACAATTTTGAACTTTACCCCTGCCTTTATCGATTACATAATATTAAATGTTCTTACAAATTTTGTAAGAAATAAAGATATGGTTACTTAATAAAAAGTATATTTATACATTTTTTATATCAGATAGTAACAACAGTTCACTACTGGTGGTATCATATTTTTTATAGAAATAAAAACGTCAAAATAAATTGTGAAAATTCAAATGAATGCCAGACCTTCATTATTTTACAAAAGCTGAAAGTTGCTTAGCGCATGCTCTCAACATAGGAACGATAGGCTACTATCAAGTTTGGATCATCATGGCTTTGGCAGGTGACCTGTTACCTGTCAAAGTGTAAAGCGTAACTTTCTCATATTTTCTTCGAAATAATATTAGTGAACACGTCATCCGTTGCCAGACAGTATCGTGGCAACCCCCTGCCAGTCAAACCTTAAACATAATTTAATAAATAAATAAATTGTAACTGGACTTACGTAATAGTATAAAAGCGGAATTTTATATATGTTACTTAGGTAATTATTAGATGTTTACTCAGTAGCCAGACAGTTCCGGCATTTCTAACACCCGGCCAGACAAACCATATTATACGGTAGCAGTAGATACGAGCGTACCAGAGTGGTCTGAAAAGCTTCCGACATCAACGTGAAGATGACAGCATGCGTCAATAAAAGCTAGTGAATTTTTTGATAGTTAAGCACAGAAACTTCAGCCATTTTGGACGCGTAGATGTTATTTGAGAGTCGTTTGATGAGCGAGTTGATGTGAACGTCTTTGTGAAAATGGTAAAAATTTAGTATCAAGCTGTCATTAAATATTTAGTTTTGAAAGGTAATACACCTACGCAAATCAAGGATGAGTTGGACTCAGTGCAAATTTTGCGAAGCTGGCTTCAAACGTGGCCGTGAGCGCTTGGGAGACGATGAACATTCGGGACGTCTAAAAACTACTGCAAGCAACTACTGACGATTACATAGCTAAAGTTCATCAAATTGTGCTAGTCGACCGCCAAATAAACCGACTGAGATAGCAGAGGCAATGAAAATGTCCAAAGAACGTGTTTGTCGCTTATTAAATCAATATTTAGACATGGAAAGCTGTCAGCGCGTTGTTTGCCGCGTTTGCTCACATTAAACCTAAAACGTGTTCGAATGAACATTTCCAACGTTCCGTTGGCGCAGTTTAGGCGAAATAAATCCGAGTTTTGGTACCGATTAATTACTGTAGACGAAAATTGGATATACCACTACACGCCCGAAACAAAAATATTGTCAGAACAGTGGACTGCAAAGGGGGAACCGGCTCCAAAAAAAGCAAAAACTGTTTTTTTGGCTGGGAAAGTGATGGCGATTGTTTTTTGAGATAGTCATAGTGTTATCTTAATAGATTATCTTCAAAAAGGAAATACCATTCGTTTCAAGAGCATATTACGAATAATTACAAACAAAAGGCATAGAATTGCGAAAAAACGGCCACATTTGCAGAAAAAAAATCATGTTTCACCATCACACCTCAACGGTTGCCATGGCCTTACTCATCAGATCTAGCCCCAAGTGACTTCTTTTTGTTCCCTCATCTGAAAATTGCACACGGAGAACAGAGATTATCTTCAAATGAGAAGGCAGCCACATTCATGAACAATTATTTTGCAGAGAAAAACGCCAAGGATAATTTGAACGGGTTAGAGAGATGGGAGCATAGCTGGGAGAAGTGTGTAGAGTTGCAAGGGGATTATGTAGAAAAAAAATCTTATATTTTTGTTAGGTCGGAAACTTTTCAAACCACCCACGTATATTTGAGTGGATGCGAGTAGGATAGTGAACTAGGTCTTATGCGATGCTTCGCTACGCGTCTTTCCTTTACTCATTCATATGCGTATACGCGGAGTAGGTATACGATTTAATAACACACAACACAGTATACATGTTGATGATGATGTTATGATGACTTATGATAGAAATCAGCAAGGTGTTGTAGTGAACATTCGATGAACTAACAATCGTTGGAGAAGAAGGGTTATCGAAGGGTTAACTTTGAAACCATAAACGTAGCTTGTAGCCTTACGCTGGATGAAGTAACAACCTGGTAAGTCATGCAGGAAGTTAACGAATGCAGGTGGCTCAAGATTGTGTTTGTGGCATTCCTCGTGGGAGACCTATGTTTGTTATGTTATGTATATAATTTGTGATGGGCTGTAGTGATGATGATGACAATGAAGATGATGGTAATTTCTCGTATCGGAAAGCGTGAAACTTTCATCCAAATATACGTGACATCTGATACTGCGATAACCAGGCAGTCGGTCAAGGGTGGCGATAACAGCGTATTCTTCCAAGAATGGGTGGGGTCCAAGTCATGTAATGAACTATTATTGTCCCAAATCTGATAAACAATAAGCAAAATAACACTCTCTAAAAGTTTGACACGACGACACTGTTCTATTCTTAACTTAGTACACATAGGCAAGATTCTAACATTCCCATTAAAATATTTCAATGAATAACATGAGCCTATACATAATGGGGTAAAGTTTATATTGCTAATTAACAAGAAAATCGAACAATTCACGTAAGAAACTTTTCATCGAAATTTTCATTTTACTAATTATAAAAGTCAATAACGGAAGATATACGAGTATATAACAAAGTTTATTAATACTTCGAAAATATGAATTTATCGTTGAAAGTAATTTAGTTAGCGTTGATTTTCTATACTTAAATGTATTATTCTGATAGCTCTGATAAAATTTTGATTAATATGAAACGACTGAAAAGTTTATCTATTAATAATGTTCGAAGGAACTTTAAGATCGCGAAATATTTATATCATTGTCAATAATTGTTTCATTGTCTGAAAGTCAAATACCCAAACGCTGCTAAATTTTAAGATTCCATGATTGAGTATGAGAGCGTTAAATTAAATAAATCAATATATTAGTTATTAAAAATAAATTCTTATACAATTATAAATTAATGAAAATTACGAGTCGTTTTTAGCTTACGGGCTAAGCGTTCGCTGTAATTTAGGCGTCGGGTTAATTGCAATTAAAGTGCTAATTTACTACGCGCTTGGCGGTGAAGAAAAACATAACAAGGAAAACTGCAAGTCTGAGCAATAAAAAAATAAATCGAAGACATCCGCCAACATGTATTAGGATAGCGCGGTGGACCCTTCCTTGCCTTTAAACCCTCTAAGGAATGAGAGCAGGCCTGTGCCCAGGAGTAGGTAGTATATAGACTGTACTTTACTAAGTACGTACCTACGTAAATTAAATACCTTATCAATTTTCCACGCATTTCAATGTTCGTACTTGTTTTCTTACCTGAAACAGAATTAAAGATTATATAAGATAAACATTTCAGCGTATATGCATTTTGCTTCTTAATTGAGGATAAATGTGGGTTTCTATGCGCTTGAGCATTCTCTTAAAATAATTTTATTATCCAGATGTTTAAAACGCATTTATGCTTTCTCGTGGAGGCAGTTTACATATATAAATTTGCACAGGGACACATATTCAGACCAGGAACAGTTACTTGTAGGCCATACATACCAGTGCCGTGCGGGATTGGATTCCGTGGCTCGCAGCGCGCGGCCGCAACTAAACACTTACCCATTGCACTATGCTAATAATGAGTATTATAAGTCAATATCGACAATTGTAACTAATTTTATGTATACCTGGCTAATAAATTTAGTTTTAACTTTTTTTAAATAACTTCTCTATTTAATATGTTCGGTTCAGGCAATGAGCAATAGCTCGTGCAAGTACAACTATTGTATCATATTATACAATAAAACATACTTTTTTTATCATAAAATAACCAAGGAGCTTTAGTAGTTTAGGCTTACCGCTAATGTTATACCTCAAAAGTCCATTGCTGAACATAGGTCTTCTCTATAGATTGCTTCGTAGAAGGAATATCTGCCACAGTTGCCACGCTAGGTAGTGGGTTGGCAACAGCGAGATTCTATTTTTTTAGTGTTTATTATGAAGACGCTGTTACCCATGTCCGGATTTATTTCCCTCTGTCGCCTGTTACGACAAACCAAAGTAGATATGGGGTAGTCAATATTCTTACACCTCCACCACGAGGTCTAGCGTGGGCAGACCCTAAGCGATCTTAGTGTTAATTAACCACGAGCCGAGTGTATAGGTAAATATCTTGAGGAGGCCGGCATGCTGAAGAAATAAAATATTTTGTAAGCACGTGAAGTCCGCCTGCATACAGTGGAGCAGCGTAGTATATCACTAATTGCTAAAAACCCCCACAGTAATAAGAGGAAGTCTGTGCCTCGTAGTGACATATAATTACCATCTTCGCTGCATAACCACTACCTTCAGGTAGGATAGAATTGAAGAACTGGCTTATAACATTTAAAAAAAAAACACTAAATGTTAGTCTTTGGCTCTTTGATATGGACAGTCATTACATAAGATAGGAGCAAATAATTTTAAAACACTGGTTTAAGTACTAATGATTAGTATTTGTTCAAGCATGGGTTGCTATGGGCATCACACAAAACAAGTCGCAAATAGAGCTGCAAAACATTTTAATGGAAGCGGTGTTACTTATTATAATATATAAATCTTTAACCGAGAGTCACATTTACGCGAGACTAAAACATAAAAATCCACAACGTCCAAACCCCGGCGACCTTAACGCGACACCCTACAGTCCCGCGGGAATGGCAGCCCTGGGACAAAAAGCAAGACATTACGCGCCGGCGTCACAGGAGTGATTTTTAACGGCCGTTCAGGCATTTTAATTATAATTACATCCCTTGCACAAACGACTCCATTTAATCGCGAACGTTTGGAAATTGTGTTTGTGCTGCGAATTGCGAACTTGTCCAAAAAGTAGACAAGTTTTTTTGTTTAAAACAACAAATTGAGAGTTTTGGGACTTGATTTTTTAAAATTGATAAAGGATTTGAATAAGCTCTACATTACGCCACAGAGCTTACGCGCTAAGTGCAATGGCGTTTGGCTGCAGTTACAGGCCGCGTGTTCGATTCTCACACTCAAGAACAACAAGTATGACCTTTCGAAGTTCAAAGTATGGGGAGGTCCACACTAGATGAAGCGATGAACTGGTAAGCGATGCAGGAATTCGATAGATGCTGGTATATCAAAAAAGTTCTTCGTTGCGTTGTTTTTGGGGCGGCTTATGTTCATCAGTGGAGTAATAATGATGATGAAGCGCCTCTACGACACTGGAGAATTTTTATGTGAGTAGGATAACGTTTTTTCTTAAACTGTTCTTGTTGTGAAACTTCTTTTTACCTATAATTCTCTTTATTTGTCACAGCCATTATATTTATTCTTCTGGTACAGTACGTGAGGGTAATATGGTCACCCGGTTAATATGGTCACTTTCTTCACTCAAAAAACCACAGCCTTGTTTGCATAGATGGCTTTGTGATACGATGGCTCTTCATCAGTCCATCAAATAATAAAGGGTCAAAAGCGAGATGATTTATCGACGCCATTTTGACTGTAGATATTACAGTAAATATTTTAGTTAATTTTAGTATTGTGTAGTGTAGTTTGATCTTTTTAAATTAATTTTTAGATGTGTTCCTAATTATTGCCGAAACTTGTTTGCAATTTTTTTCTTGATATATTAGTTATAGCCTACGACTTTGTGATTTTGGTCTCTGTCCTTTTCCTAGTTTTAGTTTTATAGTACGGCAATGCTCAAGGTGACCATATTACCCTCACGTACCTTAATTAAACATACCCAAAAGTCACTCTATTATGCAGAAAATAAGAAAATATATGGAAGTAATGAGCTTTGATATGTTTGCACAATTATGTAGCTTCATTTTTTTGCTTTGTCGTTCATAACGCGTACAGTAAAGGAGTGGAACAATCTGCCAGTATGTCTTTCCATTCGATTACAATGTGGGTGTCTTAAAGGCAACAGTGAATAGGCTTTTGATGAACTAAGTCGGTGCGCTTTGCAATCTTCAGCTGCGTCATCACTTATCATCAGCTGGGATAATATCACTACTTTATTGGTCCATGTAGTGGTGGTGTAAGAATATCTACTATGCCATGTCATCTCATGGGTGTCATAAGAGGTGACGGTGGTAAATAAACCGGGAGATGGGCAGCAGTGTCTTCCTAATAACGACTAAAAAAACTGCGGTTGCCAATCCTTTTGCCAAGCGTGGGAACTACGGATAATATAATACCAAAAGATTATTGCGTGGCCCGCTATGGGGCAATATTTAGGGGAGGCCTATGTTCAGCAGTGGACTGAATTATAATAGAAAAAAAACTTACAGCGGTAAATCTATAACAAATACAAGTTTGTTTATCTTCGACATATATATAACGAACTGTGAGAAGAGATAAAGCAAGTCGAGGCCAAACCAAGCAGGGGAACTTTAATGCAGGTGCACTTTCAATCTGTATTCATGAGGTGCCGACGTAAACAAAAATCATTATCGGACAACACCGTTCTAAGTTCTATATACCTACTTTGACGCACGGGTATAGTGTTTGGTTCATAAATCATTGTCAAAGTTATAATACTTGTTCACGTAACGTTTGGTTTTTATCACTCGATTTGAAAAAAAGAAGGAGGTTGGGTTATATACGTGGTGCCACACTGCAGCTATATTATAGTTGTGGAACGAATGGGTCGGCTCGACCGAGGTTAGACCAACGAGCACACAGTCCGCCTGACGGTAAGTGAATGCTATGGCCCATAGACATTTACATCTATCCTCGATTAAGAATAAAAATTCAGATGCGTTGCCACTTCTGAGGAATAAGATGGAATGCCTCGTTTCCAGTAAAAAGGATCCCCTGTTCTCTACGCTCATCATACGAAACCCGGTAGTACTCAGCTGCTACCTTACGCTGCACTGGTATTATGTGAGAGCGTGGTCCTTTTCCGGTCGAGCCGACCCTTTCCTGCCACAACCATACTATAGCTGAAGCGTGGCTCTACCACGTATAAATATATATGAATGTATGAACATCACGATATAAATTATCAAGGTATATTCTGAACTAATAAATATGGCTTAATTTCTAAATAAGTGTTAGCAAAAAAGCGGAATCTGCAATTTTTTTTTTGTGGAAAGTGTATGCTATTGGCCCTGCAGCTGCAGATTTTAACATCTATAATAATGTATAGATCATGTATAGATTTATTCATATCTCTTTTATGGATAAGTTACAACTTATCATAAAATATTTTCTCAACGAAGACTACTCATCTTTATCCCACCTTCATAATTCTTAACTTTGTACTTTTCGCTTTGTTAAATTCATCAGAATAACGAAAAATCCTTGATTGCTAACTGAATTAAAAAACTGCCGAAACAGTCGTTAATTACGCTTAGGGCGGGAAAAATTTATCAAGAATATGAACTACGCGAAAAATATAACCACGTCCAGAAAAAGAATGAGAATAAATTGTGTGGACTGAGAAATAATTAGTCTTCCACCGAAATGCGCGGTAGGAATTCAAGACGGCCGTCCGTGATAATTTGTAAACAATACCCTGCGTAGTGTCGACTGCTAAATATGAAATGTGATGTGACATTAAGAGGGATAGATGGCGACAAATCTTCTGGGAGACGAAGTAATATTTCTGTACAATTTTTCCTTTAAGAAGACAGATGATACGAATTCCATTATTTTCAGTGGGTAATGGGTAATAAGTGTTCATTTAATATCAAGTATTTTATAATAACTTAATATTTATTTGTGTGTGTGATCATGAGGTCCTGGTTTGAATCCCGGGTCGGGCCAAAAAATTAATATTGAGTTTTTCCGTCAAGAAAATCTCAGTAGTTGCCCGGAGTCAGGATGTTGGCGGTGTCTCACGCCCCCCCCCCCAGTGCCTCGGAAAGCATGTAAATCCGTTGGTCCTGCGCCTGATCTCTCTCCGGTCGTGTCGTTTTACCGTCCCGTCGGATTATGAGAGTGAGGTAATAGAGAGTGCACCTGTGCTTGCGCATACACTTGTGCGCTATAATCCTGTCCTGCGCCGTTGGCTAGTCTCCGTTGAGGCAGGCCGCCGTGGCCGAAATTCGGTCTGGAGGACATCATTATTTATTTGTGTTATTAGAGTTGTCGTTAATTGGGACGAAGAAAAGTCTGTATTAGGAAAAAAAGTTTATTTCAGACCAGTGTTAAAAATTACATAAAAACAATTTTTGTTTGAACGCTATTGTGTATAATCTGTTATTTTCGTCTGACGTCTTCTGCTGCACCAGTGATTGTGTTGTATTTTTAACTCATTTATTCATATCTTGCGATATTTACAGTTTACAGGTTTTAGTCTATGAGCACCTAAGAATATGATAACGTATAGATAATCCATGACTCCTAATAACAACGGTCTACACGTGCAAGCAATCCCAATTTGCAAACAAAACAAAGGACTTCTTAGAGAGTTTGGTATGTACGATGCCCACAGTCGAGTTTATCGGGCTAGGATAATGAAGTGACAAAAATATAAAAAACATACTCAGTTGTGCAGTTTTACTAATTTTTGCATCTTAAAAAGTACGTTTTACTCGTATTATTTAATTGTTATCGTTATTGAGAGTAGGTGTAATGCTATTTAGGGTGTATCATTGTATGGAAGACAAGCTAAACCAACCGAAGCGGAGTGATCTCGACGCCTTAGGGAGTTTATCGTTAAATAAAATAAATCGTGACATGGAGTTTACACTGTAACTTTAGATGGATTTGTGTACGTAAGTGCGTGTTCTTACAATAAATTGAGAATGGTTTTGTTTGGTTTTTGCGTCAATTTTTTCGATGGTCTGAGGTAGTAATACAATTATTTAATCATACATTATTAAACTTTTTTACAGTGGTAGAGCCACGCGGCAGCTTCGCTGTCGCACGTATGGGCCGGCTCAAACCGCGGTGGTACCACGACCTCACTGAATACCGGCGTGAAGTGGAAGCTCTGCTTCCGCGTTTCGTCTGGTGAGTGCAGGAGGCCGGAGGCCCAAATCCCCCCCCCCATCAACATGGTAGCGGAATTAAACGTTAAACTACCCCAGGAGGGTCCCAGCACCCCTGGAGAATCCCTCGCATCCAGCATCCG
>DWHP01008598.1:0-10492 GCA_018247895.1 Parnassius honrathi | reverse complement strand
TTACTTGTAGCATTTTGAATAACTCCTTAATATTTTGAACGTTGACCGGGACTAAAAACTCTCCTTGAACATGTCTTAATACGACGTGTAACTGTTCTTGCAGTTGTGCCGGAGAAAGCAAGTGAACGTCGAGCCTACCGTGATATATGTTCGTCACGGTATTAATCAGGGTGTCCTGTATTCTTCTTAAATTTGATAAAATGACGTCAAGAGTAACAACATGCATAGTAAAACAAAATATGTTTAACTACGGCCGCATAAGCCTTTTCTGAGGCATCTGCGAAGCCGTGTAGCTGTACGGATGATTGAGTATAACCAACCAATCTCGGAATTTCAATTTTACTTATGTTCTTTAACTCTTCTTTTAGTTTACTCCACTCATGTCGAATATCTGATGACAATAATTGGTCTCATTCCGTATGCTACTCCAAAGTGGTTGGAATAATAGCTTTGTCTTTATTGTACTCGGGGCTAATCAACCAAGTGGGTCGAACTTCAAGTTAACATTAGAGTAGAGACATTAACTTGATCCTCAGTTAAATTTGCCAGGAGTCTGGGTTCATTGCTCGACCATTTTCTCAAGTTGAATCCGCCTCCTCGTAATATATCAATTAAATGGCATCGTGCTTGCTTTGCTTCTTCGATGTTGTTGCTACCGTATATCAAATCATCAACATAAAATTTCTTCTTCAAGATCTCAGCTGCCATAGGGTAAACGTCAATGTCATCACTAGGTAACTGCTGCATCGTTCTGAGAGTCAAGTACGTGGCCACTTTCATGCCATGTGTAACGGTGCATAATTGAAATTCTTGCATAGAACCATGTTCGTTTCGGTATATTATCTTCTGGAGTTGCTGGCCGTCCTCTTGTACTTTGATCATACGATACATCTTTTCGCAATCTGTTGTATACACATATTTATAAGCACGCCAACTTAGTAATAATTCCAGTATACCACGTTGCAGTTTAGGGCCTCGCTCCATTAAGTCATTCAGGCTAAAGCCAGTCGCTGTTTTTCCCCATGCATTAAAAACAGCTCGTAACTTTGTAGTATTAGAGTCAAATTTTAGGACCCGTTGCTGTGGTAAATAACATTCAGGAGATTTACTATCCACTGCTGGTTTCATATGGTTCATTGCCTTATATTCATTCATGAAATGATTTTATTTATCACATAGCTGCGGATCTTTTTCCAGCTTTCGCTCTAATTGCTTGAACTGTGCAACGGCCTTTAGTTTCGAGTGACCTAATTGCTTTTCAAAGCCTTTTTTCATGGGTAAACCTACTTCATATACTCCATTTGATAATCTTTTAGTTGTTTTGACATAGTAATCTTGACAAAATTGCTCTTCTAAAGTTAATGACCGTTCATGCTCCAATATATCTTCCATTTCCTAATAATTGCAAATGTCTTCGATATTATTCATAGTAAAATAGCAGTTGAAGGTTTTCGTCGTAGAACCTGACAATATCCAACCCATCGGTGATTGCTGTGCTATTGGTTGGCATGACGATCCTTTTAACAACCCATCCATGATGATTTCAGCATAAACTTTTGCGTCCAAAAGTATGTCAACGGGTTTCGATATGTTGTACTCAGGATCCGCTAATTGCAAGTATTGTATGTGTGGCCAATTTTTATCTTCGAATGACGTCACAGACAGGCATTTAATAACTTCAGACAATATTAAAGCTTCTTTAGAAAATGCATAATCGGTTGATAACGATTTACAGTGCAATAGTACTTTTCCTCGGCTTTTGTTTGGCGATGTACCGATACCGGAGACGGATGCACGGAAGTTTTGGCGTTTTAGCCATAACCAATGCGCTGCATTTTCGAATATAAGGTAAGTTTGTGATCCTTGGTCCAGAAGTGCGCGCAGTGTGATGTAAGAACCATCTGCTGCAATTCGACGTAGTACGGGTACTTGCATCTTAATTGTGGCAAGTAATATTTAATTATTATTTTCAGCCACGTGGTTCGATTGTACATGTGGTTTCGAGCCCTGCGACTTCGAAACCGTTGTCGACATGTTCCCCGAACTTGCATTATTCGCCGCCTTTGTAATATAAGCGTTGTGCAATAATGTGTTATGTTTCTTGTGACATTCCTTGCACCGTTTTTCGGAATTACATTCGTATTTATGCACGTATAAACAATTTTCGCATATGTGTAGTTTCGAAATGGTATGTAATTTCGTTTCAGGTGTCATGACTTCGAATCTTTTGCATTGAAACAATGCGTGATTTTGTTTGCATAATGGACAAGTAGGTATGGACTTGGAGTTAACATAAAATGATTTCTTGAATGGTGTATCTCTGTTCTCATAAATTGCAGGTTTTTGGTAATAACGTAGTTTAAATTTTGATACATGGTTATTTCTATTAAAATTCGATGTTTCGACTGTCTGTTCTTTTCTATTCATTGGCTCTAGGGCTGTAAATTTGGCTTCCAAAAACGCCATAAACTCGTCCAAATCAGGTAGTTCCAGTGGGGCTTTTCTTGACTCCATATAATCGGTATAAAGTTGTTGTATCTAATTTCTTTGCTATAAGGTGTACCAGAATCGGATCCGATGAGGTAGTGTCAATCCCCATATTGAAAACACCATGAATGCATTCCATTGATACGTCGTGAAGTCGTTTAAGTTATGTTGATGATTGTTTTTGGATGTTAGGTTGATTTATTAGAGTTTTTAATGTGCGATGAATTAATATGTTCCACGCGGAATAATTTTCCGAAAAAATATGCAAATTTTGTATTAGGCGCTCGGTTTCACCTCTGACCTTCCCCTATAAGTGTTTCATCTTTTGTGCCTTAGTAATCGAAGGATTGTTGTGAACGGCTATAGCTTATATATAACTGTAAAACTTCCAGAAAACGTAAGTATTTCTATTTTTGGTGTTGTTAAGTGTACATAGTTTTGAGATGTTAATTTTTTGTTCAACAACCTATTCATTTTCTTAAACGTGGCCTCCATTTCCTCATATTCCATGTCGTATGTTAAATCGGAACCTTCGAGAATATTGTCAATCTTCAAGTGTGTTTCTTTGATGTTGCTCCAACGTTTTTGAAGGTTTCGCTACTCATACTCTAACTCACATTTTTCGTCCATGTTTTCAATGTTTATGTTCTCAGTTATTCTCGAAAATCCTCGAAAGTTACTTCGGTACAAGCTTAATAATTTCTAAGATTTTTCAAGGTCTACTTGGATGGTGTTATCCGTACTGGATTCATCCTTTGTTTCATACCTATACACAGCTACCATTTCCCATGTTTTGCTATATAAATGTTCAGACACAAGAAAAACGTTCCTTATTAAATATTCGGGTACTATAGACATCCGTTGCTCGCGTACCGTGTTGGGAGTGGGAGGGGAGAGGGGAGGGGGTCATGGGAAGGCCCCCCTACCCTTCCCTCGTTGCGGAAATGTATAGTTTATGAGTAATATGTTTTTTGCGTAAAATCATAACCTCACTTTTTATACATGAATATTGACGCAAAGTTACTTCCGCAACGGCTTCGGTACTGCGGGAAGTGCAGCCCCCGCCTGTAGCAAATCGCAGGCACCCATACACGCATTCTCACTCTCAGACACGCTACGACTCAGTTATGAAGCCGTTACAGAAGTAACTTTGCGTCAATATTCCTGTATAAAAAGTGAGGTTATGATTTAAAAAACATATTACTCATAAACTATACATTTCCCCAACGCCGGAAGGGTAGGGTGTGTTTCCACCATGACCCCCTCACCTTTCCCCTCCCAACACCGTACGGCCGTTATTGAAGTAACTTTGTGTCAATATTCCCGTATAAAAAGTGAGGTTATAATTTTACAAAACAAATTATTACTCGTAAACTATACATTTCCGCAAGGGTAGGGCCATGACCCCCTACCGTCCCCCTCCCGCTCCCAACAACGTACGTGAGTACCGGAGGTCTATAGTTTACCCGAATATTTTACAAAGGACATTTTTCATGTGTATGAATATTTGTATAGCAAAACATGGGAAATGATAACTGTGTATACATAGACGATCGGAAGCCGCAACATGGAGTCATGCGAAGCAAGAAGAAGCTAGAAAGTCGGGAACGATGACGAAGCGTCAGTCGAAATACGCATTTTCGAGGAAGCACCAACGCCGACGCCGGCAACTACGCTCGCGACCTCGCCTATGTCCGTGCCCGCGACTTCGCACCCCGCTGTGTCCGTGTCAGGAACCGAAACCTTATTAGAAAGCAACATAACTGCGCTGCGTACCGATACACTCGCTGCGATTGTAGATTTTCCGGCAGCAGAATCTCGTTCGATGACGTAGTAATCGACGCTGTTCGTAGGCCACCACGTGCCACGTCTGCTCGTTCAGGTCGTTCGACAGTTAGCGCGATAGCAAGAATTAAATAGCTAGAATATAACGCAGCTGAAGAACTCGCCACGATCCGTAAGAAACAGTTAGAGATATTACGCAGTTACAAGAAGAAACAAATAGGGAGAGCCTCGACGCTATTGACGTCGCCGAAAATAGGAGCCGTGTGGATCAGCGGTTAGATAACATGGAGGTTGTGCGGACGGAATCAACCCACCGCCAGTCTTAGCCCGCGCTTCGCGGCGATCTAGTGTTAACACCAACGGAAAAGGGGCCCCATTACGACGCTGCACTACCCGTATTTAGTAAAGACATCCAGGGGAGGACGATTGCAAACGATGATCAGTCGCGTCACGGTAATCACACAGCGCAGAGGGACATAGGAGCCGCCGCCGAATCAAAATAGTCGAATCGCCATATAAGGGTGACGTCGCCGACACGCGTCCACCATCGCCATACTGCCGCGAGGAACGTAAATTATCGTCGTCGTATCGTCGCGATGTAAATAGGTCACAGCCACCGTATAACCGCGATGCATTCCCGAATTGCCGTGTAACGCCGGACCCAGTAAATAGGGATTGAGATGGGTCGCTCAACCCGAGAGGGAAGGACCGGGGAATCGAAGGACTTGCGAAAGCAATAGAGAGCATGCTGAGAGGTAGGCCCGCCGCCGCAGAGTAAATACGAGACCTACCCTTTTTCACGGTTCACCCGTGGAATGGTTAGCATTTAAAGCCGCGATGAAAGAATCTACTAGGTTATACGGATTCACGAATACAGAAAATATAGCACGGTTAAGGAATTGTTTACGCGGTGAAGCTAGGGAAGCCGTCTCCGCGTTGTTATTAATCGCGCGGGACCTAGTACATATCATGCATATATTTGTACAGTGTTTTGGCCGCCCGGAAGTAATTATCGATCGAGCGTTAGAAGATTTAAGACGCCTTCCACGGCCGGGTCAAACCGCTCAAGAATTAAATGCGTTCGCGATTAAATTACAGATCACAGTCTGTATTATGAAAAAAGTAGATGGCAAAGGATATGTACAAAATCCAATGTTAACTAAACTTACGATAACGATTGTGTGACTACGCGAAGCATTACGGTAGCGCTGAGAAACCGGACATCGTCACACTGTCCAGGTTACGCCTACAGGTCCTTCACACCGGTTAGGAAAGTGCACGTAAGAAAAGAAACGCTGCCGTCGAGAAAAGTTGTCGTCACACACCGCGCAGAATATAGGCCCCGCGATGTAAAAACGTTCACCGCACATGAAGACATTGACAGTGAAAGTGATAAAAAGTATCTGTGTTGTTGTGGTGAACATGTGATAGTAAAGTGCAAAAAGTGACACAGATGAACAGTGATAGCCAGTGGAAACGGGTGAAGGAAGATGGAGTGTGTTTCAAGTGACTAAGTAGCAAGCATCGGCGTCTTAGATACAAATATAAGAGACGCAGCGTCGACGGCTGCACCACCTCTAATCACGCGTTGTTTCACGCGAAGAAAACTCAAGCCCCGGAAGCATCTGCCACCCCAGACGAAACAGTGATCGTCACGTTTAATATGGCTAAATATAAGACCCTGTTATTAAAAGTGTGTCCTATAGTAGTATGCGGACTAGAAGGTAAGGAGATCGAGACCTACGCACTTCTCGACGAAGTGTTTACGGTCTCGCTAATTGATAAAGAGTTAGCTTGTGAATTTGGTACGGAAGGGCCGACGAGGCAACTGAATATACAAGGTTTATTGGATAGTTGAAACATATACGTAGCTTATTGAACGGAGTTCTTTATAATAATGCGAGGCCTAAAGTGTTTATGGATTCTGATAATTGGCCACGATACTTACGAATAGGACGTCGAAAACAGCCCATTGCCGCTAGAACGTTATTGAGATGAGTGATACAGGGAACCACGCCCCGAGTTACATCTAGGCTACATATAGCATGTGTGAACACGCTAAATGAAGAAGATGTTAAGACGTACGTCGGTCCAGATAAGGAGTTGACAGGCCTTCTCAAGAGGCAAAACGAGATTGACTCCTCTTGCACTCAAGAGCAGACCACGACATGAAGATGAGCGCGCTGTCGACATATTTTAGCGCACCGTCATGAAGATCGGCGAGCGATATCAAGTTGAGTTGTTGTGGAGGGACGACGACGTCAAACTGCCACCAAGTTACGAAATGGCAGCACGAAAACTCCGAGCCACCGAGAGGAAAATGGATCAATCACGGGAGTTTAACGAATCTTATACGAAACAAGTGAACGACCTCCTGGAGAAGGGCTATGCCAAAGAAGTTGACGGATCAGAATGAGAGAATCCGAAGAGTTTTTACCTGCCACACTTCGCTGTACGAAACCCGAGTATGCCGGGGATGCTGAGGCTAGTATTGGACACAGCAGCTCGCGCATCAGGCACGTGCCTGAACGATTATCTGTTTGACGGCCCCAAATTGTTTAGTAATTTCCCGGATATATTATTTCGATTTCGTGAAAACGAGATAGCGATGTCAGTGGACATTAGAGAGATGTTTCTGCGTGTGAAAATCGACCGCCGGCACCAACCCGCGAAGTTATTCTTATGGCGAGGTGACGATCGTTGTAGTCACCCGAGAGAGTACGTAACGACTTTGATAATATTCGGAGCGAGAAATTCACCTTTTCTCACGCACAGTGTTAGGGACCACAACGCGTGCGTTTACGCCAAGACACATCCGTGTGCCCTCAACTATAGTAAACAGTCATTACAATGACGACTACCTAGACAGTTTCACAACTTGGAGGCAATTGAAACGGCTAGGTAGGTCAGTTTTACGCTAGCCGCCTGAAATTCTAATCACGCAGCTTTATTAGACGATAAACTAGAAGAGCTGTCAGCAATTTTAACGTTTAACACGTCTATGAATAGGGTGCCGCACAAAGTAAAGTTACTACACCGCCTACTAACTAAGAAAGAGGTGCTGAGCGCGGTCATGTCTGTTTTTGACCTACTTGGGTTGCTCAGATACTTCACCATTACCGCGAAATTTCTGCTGCAAGACTTGTGGCGGATGAAGAGAATCGGCTGGGATGATGAGATGCCCGCGGGGGCCGCGGACAGATTTGCGAGGTGGTTACGAGCTGTCGAAGAAGTATCATGGTTACATTTTCCGCAGTGTTATGCTGCTATGGGGAGAGTAGTAGATCAACAACTACATATCTTTAATGACGCGAGTGAAATTTCGTACGCATCCGCGGCTTATTGGCATATTCGTTATCGCGACGATACGGTAAGGGTCACGTTAGTTCTGGCCAAAGCAAACGTCACTCTGATTAAAAGCCAAAGTATACCATGACTCGAACTATAGGCGCATTTAATAGGCGTGCGACTTGCCAAACTTCGTACAGAGCAAACATAGAATAAGAGCGGATAGGGTCGTATTATAGACAGACTCTACGACGGCGCTCCATTGGATTAGAAATGATACGGTGCGTTACGATACATACGTCGCACACAGGCTGGGGAAGATAAAAGAAAAGTCATCACCCGACCAATGGAAGTGGGTAGCAACGGCTCACAATGTAGCGGATGAAGCGACGCGAGCGAAGCGAATGCAGCAAAGAGCGCGAAACATCAGTGGTTCACCGGACCGGCCTTCTTATACAAAAGAAGAAAGGGATTGGCAACAGCAACCGGAAGAGAAGGTAGACAATGACGAAACTGAGGAAATCGTGACGCACCGGCAAGAGATAAGTGAAGCACCACACCTGCCAGAGATACGAAGATTCTCATGTTACGAGAGATTGATAAGAGCCACTGCACCGGTCATACAGTTCGTCGACATCCTTCGAGGATGAGCACAGGATTTGACGCTAGATAATGCTGGGTGCGCGAGTATCTACTCACCCTGTTGCCCAGAGGAGAATCACGGAACACCCTGCTGCTCCAGATCAAAGAAGATGACCTCGTGATAATAGCGGACGGCAATCTCCCGAGGAACATTTGGCCGAGAGGAGTAGTCACGCGGACCTTACCAGGACCGGATGGAGTAGTGAGTAACGTCGATGTCGGCGGCCAACTGAGATGGTCGGTCAGGAAGATCGCCGTCCCCCGGAAGTAGATGGCTCGTGAACTATACCGGGGGGAGGATGTTACGTATGGCGAGGGAGCGACCGCTCGCACCTCGTGTACCTCACCCGCTTCGACATGTCCCCCGTACCGCGAAGTCGAGCGCTTACACAAACTCGGTGCCTACGTGATACTGATAGCGCTCCGCGGGATTTATTCATTCACGGCAACTCAACGCTCAAGATAAAAACAAGCAAGCAAGAAGACCCCTCAACTGGTAAACAACATCCAGATAATTTATTGCAATTATCACTTTTCAAAAATGAGAAACTAAAGTAATATGATTATAATAATAATAACTAGAGCAAATGAGGAGCATATTGGAAGAGGCTATTCTAGAAACGCGCAGCATGCCTCTTGAAAATCGACCGCGACCTCCCCGCATACCCCTAAGCAATTGAAATTGGGCTGTCGTGAGGGCTCTTAACCCAATGCTGGTGACCTATTTGGAAGCCGGACAGGACCTTTGCGAGACAGGCTCAATTCTTTTTAGTACCACAGTGGCAGTTTGCCGTATTATTGGTGCCAAACTTCCCATGGCTGGACGCACTACTAGACCAAGTAGTGATATTCCAGCCTGTAGAAAAAGAATAGTGGACCGTATCTCAAAGGCAAGACCCTTATCGGTAGACTGGCAAGCTTCAGGTCAGGTAATTATGGATCGAGGGTTGTGCGCACCGTTAGAATGGCGTTTGCTGGGACAAATATAAGTTTGTACCAGCCGGATATCATGCAGAAACTAACGGAGCGCATAGATGACCTGAAGCAAAAAATCGCTGCTTGGGGGAGGTGGACTCGGCAATTTACGATTAAAAGTAATCAGAAGAGGCTCCATAAATCATTGGAGTAACCAGAGGTATGTGGAGCGGGCTCAGGACTAGATCAGGCTGACATTATCGCATTCTGGCGTAGCCTGTGCACAGAGCCCGTAAACCACAGCGAGGGCCCTTGTATGGAAGTTTTGGCGAGTCAGTGTGCGAGTATTACGCCTATGGGCCCCATAACTATAACGCCGGAAGACGTGGCTGAAGCGGTCCGTAGGGCCCTGAATTGAAAAAGTCCGGGGCTCAACGGGCTGCATCATTACTGGCGCAAGAGGTTTACAGTGTGTCACACTGTGTTCGCCTGACAGTTTCAAGAGGCTCTCGACCAGAAGTCGCTCCCGAGCCTCTTCACTACTGGGATCACTTACTTAGTTCCTAAAGATCAGGATACCACAGACCTGAGCAAATACCGCCCCATCACGTGTCTACCCACCATGTATAAAACACTAACATCACTCGTCACCTGGAGCTAAATCACGCGCACAGAATGTATGTCTGGGCGGTGATCGTGGAACCAAGGAACCACTCCTCACTGACGCAGTCATCGGCAAAGTGGTGAAACACAACCGTTGGAACTTTTGCTGGATAGACTCCAGAAAGGCGTTCGACTCTGTGCCCCATACATGGCTAAAGAGGGTTCTCGAGCTGTACAAGATTGACTGTACAGTCAGAAACTTCCTCGAGCAGTGTATGGGGCAGTGGAGTACGATCCTTAGTCATCTGGGTGAGCGGATGACGGCTGCGGAAAGCCGCATAAGGATAAGAAGGGGTATCTTCCAGGGCGGTTGTCTGAGTCCAATCTGGTTTTGCCTCTCTTTGAACCCTCTTAATACTTTACTGGAGGGCTCCGGAAGGGGATTTCAGCTTCGGAAAGGAGCTACAATAGTGACTCACCTTTTCTATATAGATGCCCTCAGGTTATTCGCCTCCAGTCGCTCCTATTTTGTGGAATTGCTAAATATCACTTGTGAATTTGGCAATTCTATTGGAATGGAGCTGGGGACGGATAAGTGTGCGATCCTCCACGTTGAAAGGGGAAGGGTTACTAACTCTGAAGGCGTTGACTTAACTATACCCGTCAACTTAAGGACCCTTTCCGAGGCTGAAACTTACCGATACCTGGGTATGTCACAGAACATCGGTATCGATGAGGCTGGTATGAAACAGTCAGTTTGCGACGTGTTTTA